>LPNX010065509.1:277976-356616 GCA_001517045.1 Pseudotsuga menziesii | reverse complement strand
CCATAGTAGTTAGAGAAAGATGGATTAGTGGTCAAGGCATACTAGTGCTAGTGGGTTGGTTGCTCAATGATTAATGGGTTGCTAGTGGGTTTGTTGCTCAATTATTAATGGGTTTCTTTGTTACTAATTGATGGTTAGAAGGTGTCAATGATAAAGAGGTTGATATATTAGTGGTTAAAATTATTTTAGGTTAAGGATTTAAGAAAAAATGGAACTTTACCCGTATTGAACAAGTCAAATTAATTTAAATAGACATTAACTAAATACTTTTCTTATTATATTTAGCTAATATCCTGTTACACTAAAAAAAATGGAAAAAGTTTCAATTAGAAAACCACCAAATACAATATCTTTAATTTACACAATCAATGAAAACTTGTTTTTAATCATTTTTAAAATTCTCTTAACAATTATAAAATAATTACTTTAAAAGATTATTGAATAAAATACATTCATCTATAAGAAATAAAAGTAATTTTAAATTAAAAAAATAAAATTATTTTCAATTTATTACTAATTTAAAGAAATTTAACACTATTAAAATAAGAAATAATAAAACTAAAAGTTAAATATGTTATTCTTAATTTAATCTAAGAAACTATTATTTATAGAAAACCTAAAATTACATTTTATCTTAAATACCTTTCTAACCTTTTCTAACAAAAGGAGGCAATGTCCCCCTAGTTGCTAATAGCTATTGCTACAAGATGGAAGCTATAGAAAAATGATACTTTTGCCACAAAATTGTAATATAATTTTTTTTATTTTGTCACAAAACTACTTAGCCATCTAATCAATGTCTCAATGTTTTTTAGAAACAAAACTAGTTGGAGAAGATGCAAAACTTGTGCTAAGCATCCTTCATGATCAGAGAGCCAATTTCTTACATCTCAAATATGGATATATCGACAATGACTTCATTGAAATAGGTAGAACAAACAACCTTCACCATAACCACTCAACCAAATTCATAAAATAACTACAACAAGTTAAAAGATGTAAAGTTGCACAATATCCCCCCCCCAAAAAAAACACTTACAAATAACCTTCACCACACTAAGCTTAGCCTTTCCATGATGATGCAACTTGCAAATAGCATCTAACCAATGGATTCAAAAATTTGTTTGCACCAAAATTTATAAAAACCACTCATCATGTAGGTTTTGATTGAGTTGTCATCTTTCCTAAATATGTCATCATTTTGTGTATCTCTAATATGTACCATGTCATGTTTTAATAAGATATTATATCTTACTAAGATTATCACTAAAAAAAACTTAGAAACAAAAAAATCTTATTAAAATAATTATGTAAAATTATTATATTTAAATTTTTTTGTATCATTACATATTATAGTAAAATATTGAATTGCTAAAATAATCATGAAAAAACCAAACAAAACAAAACAAAATTTTATTAAAAAAACTTATATCCAATTATTGTATTTAAAAATGGTGTTGGTATCATTCCACGATGAACATGAAACAAAATAACATGGTTCCCATCACAAAACACTATAATGATTACATCAAAATATAATGATACATCATTGATGGTGGAGTTTTTAATCACTATTAACATTTATATTTATATACCAGAATCACAAGTGCAAACATATTAGTTTATGAAATTTTGCTTAAGCAAATAAATATATGTACCCTCTCTAATAATAAACTATGATCAATATAATTATGTATATACGTTAACCCATGTGCAGAACTTGTAAAGCTGGGCATTACCAATCCGTTGTGCATATCCTCATATAATACGGTGGAACAAATGCCTCTGGTTTAATCACATTCTTTATCTATTTTCCAGTTATACTTTAGTTTTTCGCATTGAAATCACACTTCAAAGATTCCATGGAAGATGACTTAGTATCAGTAGAGATCGAAGACAGCTCGTCACCTAACAGAATGAGACATAAAAATTTATCATAAAGCAGTAAATGTTATCATAAAGCCAATGAAGCAGTAAATGTTATCAATACAGATGAGTGTAATCTCTGAGTCTTGATCACAAAGGTATTTTGCGGTACAAAAGTAGCCATGTTCATAAGTTGCTGTACGTATCACATTGTCTACGATTTCTCATGATTTTCTCTTCCACATTGTAATTGAATGCTGAGATTTTTTTTAAGTGCAAGAAAGGCTGGGAAGATATCATTTCTGGACCCATGCCATATCTCCTTACTGTTTGATAGCAATATTGTCTAAATACTAGCGGTATTTACTGTATACTCGAGCCTAGAGTTGGAATCGATTATAATTACTGCAGGATCTCCGTTTTCACATTGTAAACATTTTATCAGTTATAAATAAGTATAGTTTCCCTACATATCCAATTCACTTTGTCTACCATTTCTGAGTTATCAATATTCTTTTGTTGGAGTCGTCGGTCTTTCCCATTGTCTCAGGCTCAAAGAATATAGGACAACCCCTTTTGACATCTGACAGCATTAAAAATTGCCAGGATTTCTCGATAGAATGGTAGATTTCCATAGTCTCTCCACTCTTGATACACGATTGTCCCACCGTCACTACTCTGTATAGGTCTGGACTATTTCCCCCAATGCCCCTGGAATTGATAATCTTTAACATGGATGTCAAGGGATAGTTTTAAGGACGTTCTTGTAAGAGGTTACAGACAGTAGAAACACTAAATCGAGAACATAAGTCAACTAAGAATATGCAATAAATTTACATCTATTTCCATGCTCTTCTAGGAGGAAGGAAACGAAAACGGAGGAGGTCAAGAGATGGAGCACTAAGCTCAGCAGTCAGGCATTTTGGCATTTCCCACAACCAGCCATGTCATCCTATTGGTTGGCGAATCTGCCCGTTTGGTTGTTATGAATTTGGTGGATTAAATTCGATAATTCCATTACTTAGAAACCAACCGAAATCTACACAGTAATTCCATAGGCAACCATACCAAAATCTCTTCAATAAAATTGTGAAGCGTTTTGGCATTTGGCACAACCAGCCCTAGCATCCTATTGGAAGGCGCATATTCTAGTTTGGTTGTTATGAATTTGTTGAGAGCCGCATCTTCCTGTGAAGAGCTCTTTCCAGACATTCCTACAAAGGCCATGGAGAAATTACTCTCGCATAGTTTATATCGACTCATATATAGATGATGTGGTCGATCCTGCTAGTTGGACATAATGTTGGGGGATTTTTCTTTGACCACGCTGTAATATGGCAAATATATGAACTCAAGACCAACCAAAGAAGTCCAACAGATGCCTTTCTTTCACCAGTAAGGAGCCTTTCAATAGATGCTGGTAACCTATCCAGTGTAGCGTCCTGTTACTAGTCTAGGATAGAGGGGTTTGGGGGGCTCCTGCCCTTGTTTCTTCATATCTTTATTTATTCCATAAGCTAGGTTTTATGCATTGGCAGGAACCGCAGAGCGAGTTCAGTGGCTTGGCTATCACGCCATGGACAATGTTGACGTTCAGAATTAGTATTAAAAATGCTAATTGTCACAAATAAAACAAACAAAGGTCCACCTGCTCTTAAGATGCTTGTTATCTATAGACACAAGACTACATATAAGAGAATCATATCCAGGATAGGAAAACTTACGAGGAGAAAATGTACGAATCAAGGTAGTAATGGAGGACGGAAACAACGAGCGCCAATACCTGCAATGTTGAATGGCAATGTATTAGCGAAAACACAGATAATTAATTGTATGTCACTATTAGAAGAACTTAAATAATTAAGACCAGATTATTGAAGACAACTTGGAGTTGGGATGAAAGCATACATTGAAAACCTATTTGGACACCCTATTTGGACAATGGATTTCACCTTAGACATAATATATGAATTGGGCATGAAACCCTCAAAACTACACAATGGGGAAGCCAATAGAACACTTTACTGGTCAGAGCATAGCACTTAACAGGGCATTTGATAGAAGTTGCTCAAGCAAGGAAAGAGTCCGAACAGGGAGGTTTCCCAGAACGGAAATCAACCTTCGAAATAGTTATATGCAACACCAGCAATTGGAAAATGGTACAGAGAAAATTTGTTCATGAAACCAATCCCTGCAATGTCAAGGAAATGCATAACTAGAATAATCCTTGCACATGGTAGGAGCAAAGAATAAGCCGGGTAATGAAAAAATTCCCACACGGCAAATGACCAAAGTTGCACAACCCATATTAGAATCCATACCAAAAGAAGACTGAGTAATCCTTCATAGAATAGGGGAACAATTGAAAAACACATTTCTGGAGTATGAATCCTCCAGAAAGCAAGACTCCCAACTAAAAACGAAGAAAAAAATCTAGATAATAGGAATATTAAATGCCACTGTAATAGGAGGATTAAATGTAACAGTCACAGATCTCTTTATAATATCTCACACGGCCAAAGCACCCCATCGTCCAGAACCGTTGTAAATCGATAAAAAAAAAAAAATCGATAAGCGATAGTTTTGGGGCTTTTGAATCCATCTTTTGAACATGGATAGAATGATTACAACATTTAAATAGTGACATATTTCATACAACGACTAACATACGTAAATCAGGAATTGACAGTGGAGTCATCCCTTCGTCCCCCACAGGTATCGCCGTGATCCTTCGTCTGGCCAATGAGATTGAGTCTGATAGACCTCGTGTCGCATATTTCTGGTGGTTCTATGCTTTCAAAAAATCCCACAAGCTCGATTCTACCTCAGTTCGCCAGTTTAAGACGGTTCTCATGCAAAGACTCCAAAGAGATGGTGATGCAACCTTACACACAAGGAAGAGAAGTAGTGATGCAAGAGAAATGCAGAGCTTTTATCGGCAATATTATGAGAACTATGTTAACTCACTTGATCAAACAGCTGATCAAGCAAATCGAGCGAGCGAAATTGGCAAAATTTTACCAAACCATTGCTATACTGTTTGAAGTATTGAAGACATTCATTCAAACAGAGGACGTTGAAGTTGCTCCTGAGATTCTGGCAGCGGGTAGAGATATCAAGGAAAATACATAGATGTTATTGCGGTATCATACTCAAGCGAGATAGTGGAAAGCAAGCCATCATGAAGTTACCTGAGATTAAGGTTGTAGTAGCAGCTCTGCCCAACACTTTTGCCCTGCAACGGCTTGAAAATAATAAAAAACCAGAGCTAGATCTCAAGCAATGAAAATTATAGTATGGCGTGATAACATGGATACTTACCTCGTCATATTCCATGAAGCACTAAGAAATATGTTTTATCCATGTCACACTTTGTCTTAATCGAAAGCATAACCCAACGCCTTATAATTATAAAGTAAGCTAGATCTATGTTGTCGCCCCTTGTCTTTAATCCAAGGCATAGCCCAACGCTCTATAACATAAGTTAGATCTCTGTTGTCGTATAAGGGCTAGTCAAATCAATTAAAGAGCCACATTAATAACTTAGAGCTACGTGTTACTTGTACCATATACATATTTTTTACCAAGAATTTGTTCTGTTTTTTTTTTTAAGGGGTGACATTTGACTGTCAAATCATTTTATGTAAAGTAATTATGTTTTATTTATTAGGTTTCTTAATTGTGCTGACACAACAATGTTAAGTGTCAATTTTTTATAAAAAGAAAATTATAAAATTTTAATTTTTTTTTAAATCTGATAAATAGTTTTCACAGCAGGGGTATTTAGTCTATTCAATGTACTTAACCAATGAAAAATTAGGAATAACAAATTTCTAAAATTTGAAATTAAATTTTTTACTTTTGGAATATTAAAATAAATATGAAATTATCATAAAACATTAGAAAACTATATCAAAACTTTGTTACTAATAAAAAGTCAAACTAATTTGAAAGACCAAACGATCACTATATTCCCTGCCTTGGCAGAGACTAATAAGTCAAAAAGTTCATATAAAAACAAGGGTCTCATGTACAAGTGCTTATGCTAACCAATGAGCTTTATTCAATAACAAATATAACACAAAAGACTAATTCCACATTACATTAAATTTTCACCCTACCTATCCTATCATTAAATGTAATAGGCCCTTAAACTTTAATTACATCACTCTAAGGAAGGGCCCCACCAATCTATTAACACTACCCCACCAATCTATTAACACTAGTTAATCATTACGGGAAGGGCCCACCAATCATTACCTACTATTAATTTTTATAGTGAAAGGTAGTATATTATTGGATAATTTCCCATTTTCAAAAGAACTATAAAAAGAATCATTACCTATAAAAAGAAAAATCATTACCTACTATTAATTTTTATAGTGAGAGGTAGTTATATTATTGGATAATTTCCTATTTTCAAAAGAACTCTCAACTTTGATTTAGAGTCTCTAAATAAAAAGAAAGATAAAGATAAAGGATGGGTGAGAATAAGAAAAAGAAAAGAAAACTAAATGGCTTTTTCATCAAAGGCATCACAAAATAAATGCCGTTAATGAATATTTAAGAATTTCCCGATGAAACTTTACTCGTTGGGTTTTGGTCAAATATGTAGTGTCAATCATCTAGCGTAAAGGTCATTTGGCACATCAAGGCTTTTCCTCATAGATAAACACAAGTATAAATGCCTCACCTACAATCTTATACCTTGTAACTTTGGTTGTGACCGTGATTAACTTTCTAACCATAGGCAAAGTGCACTCACCCTAAGTGAAAACCCATATGTAGAATTTTGATTCCACTATTACATGAAATACATTTGGTTGTTTTAGGTTTTTTATTTTGCTTTTTTTTAAGTAAATTAGTATTTTGTTTAAGTTGCTATTGAGTTTGGTTTAAACGATTTAGAATGTAATCATTGAGCCTAGTTTAAATGATTTAGAATGTAATTAGATGGTTTAAGTTGTTGGTTTAGAATGTGATCAGTTTGGAGTCTTAAATGTTTTATGTGTATGAGAGATTTTGTAACTTTAATTTCTTATCAAACAACAAGTTACAATTTTTTTTTTATTTGGAAAAAGTTGATATTGAGCCCGATCCCGCTTTTAAAGGCTTACGCTACTATGGTTTTTGAAGCCCATTCAAGTTGTATCAGTCACACCATTGTTGGGTAAAAGGCCACATGATCCATGTTCACTTCACTTTTTAGTAGCCTTCTCCTTACTAGAATATATTTGTTGTAATGCTCTGTAAAAGTCGAATAATTTAACATGTAGTCTAAAAATTCAATGATTTGAGTCGATATAGATGGAATTTTACGGTACTATTTTGAAAAAATCCGGACGCAAATTTTCAAAATCCAGGTTACAAGTGTCAAGCTCTGGAATTTTGGGTGTCGAAAAGAATTAAGAAGATGTTGAATCCATTTGTACCATCAAAATCACAATTAAAACACACTTAAATTCTGATTTTGGAAAAAAAGAAAAAAAAAAAAACAATTTAAGATTTAAAAAAAAACATCCAATCCAAATCATCATCAAACATGTAGACGTCTCCAAAATTTAATAATTTAAAACATAAAATTTAAATTTTGATAAACAAAAATAACATTTCTTATAATAAAGAATAGTTGTCATGTTTTAGTTCTACTATGTGCCTCACATAATTAGTCATAGTGGCGTAATTATAGAATTGAGGGCTAAAACGTAATTTAATTATTTTAAGAACATAAGATTTATTCTTCGTGAAAAATATATTCTTCTAAGCAATGATCAAATTTGAAGGGTGGGTCTTAATTTCAATTGGAAGGGCATTTATTCTCTGAGCCTTTCAGAGACGAAGGGCAATATAAATAATTGTACTTTAATGGACAAGTCACGGAATAATTGTTCTTTCACACAAAAAAAAAGCAAAAACCAAATATTGTTCTTTCAACGCTTGTTGTGAAAGCATGCATGTATGTGATGGAGAGGCCTAAGTCAATTGAATCCTTGCAACTCATTGCATGTCTGAGTCTAACGATCCGTGGTTTAGATTGAACTAGAATACCAAAAGAAGTTTATTAATGGTTGATTTTAGAAAGTTGTAGGTGTGAGTAGTTAAGTGCTTGTGGCTCTAAAATTTGTTGTGTTTTGTACTAGTCCATGATTCACTGAATACATAGTCACGGGTAGGAATTTAAATTATTTAATGAAAAAAATTAATGTGTATAACCTCTATGTCATGACAGTTTTCCATGTTGATGCTTGCCACTACCCTCTTTATTGTCTTATCAAAAGGCATGATAATCAGGAAGAAGACCTAAAATTGTGGACTTCACCTTCAATGAATGCCTTGCAATCATATTGGTAATAACTATTTTGGTAGCGCTGAGGACAAATGTCTTGAGAAACCACAAATGTTTGGAAGGATGGAGGGAGATAACATCACGATCATGCAACTCATCAAACTGAAGACTATTCTTGAGCCAACAATTGTTTTTTTTAATTTTATTAATAACCATTTTTTCTCCATATCGTGTTCCCAATGACACCTCTCTATAGCAATGCATAAATCAATTTCTGCACAATTTGTGATCCTAGCTACATGCCATTATTTGTATTTGCATGACATCGAGTGTTCTTTATAGTTGTCGTGAGTCCATGATATTCATGCAAGAAATGAATTCTTGTAGAGGAGGACTTTTCAAACCTACCTTTTGAATTTCATTTTGAGGAAAAAAAAGTGGACATTGATAGCGAGGTTCACATATAAGGTAGTAGGCACAAATGTTGGAGCTCGTTTCGGTCCTAGTAGTTGCTGACACATTGTCACACTTTAGATTACACCCCAAGTGACTCGGGAGTCAGATTAACATCTCGATGGCTAGTGCCTCGTAGTCATTAATGATTACTGGCCATCTTCAACAACTAAGCACCAAGTGCATGACATGAGTGAGTAAGTGATTATAATTTATCATATTTACAATATTTTGAATGATGAGTTGAACTTTATAGCATAAGAGTTTCAACATCTTGAGATATTTATATGAATGGGTAATTTCAAATGTTGCTCTTCTTTTGAAATGTTGATATAAATTATACCCTTCTTTATTGGAAGGATGAAATTCAAATTTTAATTTTTTTTTAAAGAGAAATAATAACTTTACACTTCTAGGAAGGGTTAGAACCCTTTGGAAGGGTTGTGAAGAGTTCAATTTTGAACGTTGCTCCAAGACTTCTCATTTTAATAAGATAAGATATATTCCTCTAATGATTATTATTTTAATAACATAAGATATCCTCTAAGACTTATCGTATGTGTGGGTTTTTTCAAGAATATTGGATCCTAGTTTATGTCTCAATACTATTGCGTTACATTACATGTCTTAGATGAGTCAAGGTGTCATGTCCTCATTTTGATGTTATTATGGTCAAATCATTAATCCATTTTATCTCCATGCGTTTTATAAGGGAGTTAATTTTGGCTAAAGTATTTCATGTAATTAAATATATTAGGTGGTATTACAATTTTGTTTTAAATGTTATTTTTATAAATATTTATGAGTTGTTGATGGCTTAGGTTGCTCAAGAGGATGTAGAGGATATCGATAAAGCATGTAAGTTGTCATTTTCAAAAAAATATGGAAAGAAAGTAGCGCAAGAAAAGCATGAAAAAACAACAAAAAAACAAAGAGACAAAAGTTTTCTAATTTTTAGAAGATAAGGTCCAAGAAAGATTAGTAAAAGCAGGAAAGTGTGTAACATGCTTCACGAAAGCAAAAAACAGAATTGGTAAGGGAAAATTCATGAAGTCAAGTGGTCCAAATGCTAAAGCAACATCAAATTCATCTCTAATTCGAATTCCTAGAAAGCAGGGTTTAGAAGAAAGAAAAAACAAGCTAACAAAGTTAATAAAAGGAGGATGAGCACACCCATTTGAAAGTTTTGGTCATTTTACACTTGCCATTCATCTTAGAAATCTTTGTGCTTCTAAGAGGCTTGGGTGATGTGGCCTTGCAAGCATTGGGTGACATGCCCCTTTACATCCACTGATCCAACTGAGGGATTGAGAGATTCTTCTATTGGAGTTTGAGGAAGAGGACATCCAGTCCTTTTCATGGAGGATTAATGGAGCCATTGAAGTCTTTTGTAGGCTTGATCTATGCATCCAAGATGTTGAAGTTGGGTTCTTGAAGAAGAATGAGTTTCCTATGTGAGCTTGTAGTGCCTAGTTTAGTTTTTTGAGCATTGTGCTAAGGAGGGTGCACTTGTGCTTCATGGTAGTTGTTTTTGGTTGTCGTGTTGATCTGATCTAACCAATATCAGATGGAGGGCGCACTCAGGGTAGTTGATCTAAAGCTTGGGTCGAATTAGTGCTTGAGACATCACGAGTTGAGAAGAAGAAGTCACTTTTGGGAGAAACATTTTATCCTCCTTTATTTATAATCCTTATGTGCCTTATGGCTCATTTCATATAAGAAATTAATGTAATTTGCATCTGCAAAGACTGTCATGAACGTTAAACATGTGTCCAAGTCATTGCAAATCCATTCAAATTCCAATTTTTGTAGATGATTACTAAGACCAATTTGAGTATGTTCCAAGCCTTAGTCTTGAAATTTGTGACCTTCCTGTGCTATTTGGATTCGCCTGAAACTAGATTAATTGAGCAATTATAGTTTTTCATTTTCCTTCCTAGCTTCCAAGTTATGTCAAATTGAGTCAAATTTGTTATGTTAGTGTCTGATCAGTGGGTTGGGACTTAGATATAGGCCATCCACTTCCAGCATGCACTAGAATTCGTTGGGTTCCACATAAGTCCTGGGGATATTGCCTCAGAATCTTTGGCTTTGCCATAGGGTCGATCCAGGTGTGACGTAGCCCAGTAAATGTGCAGCTGTTGAGGTTGGGAGATTATTTAACTTGTTGCAGATTGTCTTAGACTTTCCATTTAACCTCTGTACCAAGTTTGAGAAAGAACAAGTCGATTCCAAGGTGTTTGTTGTAAGTCTAGTCCAAAACAAGTCAATGTTTTATTGAGTATTTTACCTAATATACCTTAATCTTTAAAAAGTACATTACATAAAGGATAATGCATATATTACTATTGAAAATAACCAATTTAAAAACACAAATTGAAATTTAGTGAAACTCTGTTTTAATATCAAGAACCCATTACTCTTTGGAGTCAACCCTATTACCACATAATAAGTTTGTGAAACTAATAATAATACAGAATAAGTTTTAGAAAAACATACACAGCAAAAAACACTCATATAATTTCTTATAAACCATTAATGATTAATCATAGTGAATATTTTTGATAGATGATCATCCCATCATAATATCCATCGTTAGATTCATTGTCTTTATTTGAAATTCTACATCCTCACAAAATAAATACAAAAGATTCTTCATGTGAAATCTTTATTTGCAATTCTACATCCTCACCAGGCTTCAAATTTGAAGCCTTCAGAGCCCTTCAAAGGCCATTTTAAACGTCATAGAAGGCCACAAGGAATTTTACCATGCAAAAAAAAATTAGTTTAATTTCCAACACTTCAATAATGAAATCGAGTAAGCCTTGGTAAATTTGCAAGAGAAGGGAAGCTACAAAATTTGCCTATCCATGGATTTAGTGGACTGTGGGAGAGTTGGGACTCAGAGTCTTCCCAAGTGCCCTTGAATAGTCGGATCATGGATGAGGATCTCAGTCCCAATCGACACGGACCATGGTGGGCCACTAGGCTGCCTAGTGGCAAGTTCAAGTCGGTGAGTCATGATTGTGACTCACGAATCTATGTTAACTTTCAGAGCATTTAATGGCATTAGCATGCATTAATGATTCACCAACTTCATTAAATCTTGGTATAAGATGATGCCACCTACCAACTCGATTTTCCATCTGTCATCTTATTGTTCACCAAGTCATGTGATCTCACAACTTACAAGTGACTTGAGTATTTGAGTATATGATGTGAAATTAAATACTCATATGAGTCATATCTATGGATGGTGAATTGATTTGATAATCCTCCACTGTCAAGGATCCGTAAGGAAAAACTAATGGTTTTGTTTTTTGGGTTACAACTTACAAGTTGCAATTTACAATGCATTGAGCAATTTTTGCTAGATTTGAACCTAACCTGGTCCAATGGGTATGTAAGTTTCCAAACCAGGGTTTCACCCAGTGCTAGACATTTCTATTATGACCACCACAAGAATGGGATGACAGATCTTTGGTAGTAGGCTAGCAGCACGCCGCCCTTTGTTTGTGCTCATGAATCATATTGTATACTAGTTAGTCTAGGATTCTAGGATTTATTCCAATTTCCATTCATTTACTGGGGTCATAATCATTTGAATCAGCACTCCTAGTCTCCCATGATCCACCTAGGCCACTTAGTCTACCTATCTCATCGAAGGAAGGGGGTTAGGCAGTAGAGACAAAGGCAACTAGAATGGAGGGCCATCCAGAGAGAATGGTTGTACACTATGCATATAGTCATCTCTAAAAGAAACAAAATAATTTGTCATATACCTAACTAAATATTAACATTACTTAATTTGTCGATATGCTTACACGGTAACTCTTGCGCCCCGAGCTATTTATGAGGGTTTGCTATGTCTACAATGGCTATGATTTAGAGAGGCTCGTTCCCATCATTATAGCACCAATGGGTTTCTCCTGCAAATATTGCTATTACGTCTCCCCTCCTCACTCACCTGGCCTTTTGACTTGAGTCGTCTTCTTCTTCTTCTTCTTCTTCTTCTTCCTCCCATGGGATCTCTGATCTACGCCCTGAACGCCCTCATAACGAAGAATGATCTCTGAAAGTCTCTGGAAACCTCAGGAAAACAATATCCATTTTTCCCTCACCTGCACAGATATATCTATGTTATGTATAAGCAATTATAAAATGATTTTTTTGTAATCATGTGCAATACACAAACATGCATTCACCTACCTCGGGCAAGGTAAACCAACTCAGGAGTGCCGAGATATTGTGGAATTGAGATGGTGTTGCTTGCAATCGTCTTTTTGTACAAGGAAATGGTTGCACACTCTAATTCCTTGTTGTCTTTTGCGGTGGGAAACTTGAAGGTCCACCTTTTTCACAGGTAGGAACAAGAGAAGCAAAGGTAGAACGTTGGGTAGGCTGGATTGAGCTTCCCCGAACTTAAAGAGATTGGCGAAGTCTGTGAAAAAAAACATTATTTTGGGTTTACGAGTATAGGACAGTCGGAGGTCAGGACTCAGATTCTCAACTCTCCAATCCTATGCTTTAGTGTCTCCCTAATTTCTATTTTCTCCAAAAGATTATGCAGAGCTAAGTTGTCGACTTGGTTGTCNAAAATGTTGTTTGAAATTTGTAATGTATTATGCGATTGTGTTTCCGCCAGACTAAGTCTCAAATACTCAATAGATGTAACCTTAAAAAACCTAGTATTTTAAATGAAATCAGAACCAAAATAATGTATACTTTTCATAGTCTAGGACCACAACTTCGTTTGGGCGTAGTAGTAAGAAGAAAGAGCCTTGTATTTGAGTTCCAAATCTGTCAATGTTATTTATCTACCGTGAACTGTAAACATTAGGTTGAAAGAAAGAACAATATTTGAATATAAGTGTTTGAATTGTTCCAATTTCGTTAATGAAATCCAATAGTTGAAAGGATACAATATTTAACAACCGAAACTGTAAATGTTGTAGACTCTCACCCCTTCATTTTCCTGTTAGCCCTCTAATAATGGAAACAAGAAGTATAAATTGTCTACCAATATATTTAAACAAGGGAATCCCTCAACGGACGTTCATGAATGAGGGACCGAGAGTGCAATGATCTAGTGAAGAACATGATTTCAACATCCTTGTTGTCGCAAACCTCCCAAACGCGTGTTTATGATTCGTATTCCTTGTTGAATTTGGTAGTAACTAGACACCCAACTTGTAGTGATATTTGTTGAAGAATTTAAAGTTCTTCCTTATAGTGGACTAATAAATACTTAACCTTTTCGATAGGGCTCATAAACTCGATATAGATTGGAGGGACTATCCATAATCTACCTAAAATTGGGGATTTTGTTTGATCACTTCGAATTGGGGTATAAACTCGATATACATTGGAGAGACTATCCATAATCCACCTAAAATTGGGGCCTTTGTTTGATCACTTTTATTTGAGCATGTGGGGAGGACATGATTCAATTCTAAAAATAACTGCTGAACTTAGGGTTAATAAAAAAGTTTCTCCGTGAAAGCATTAGGTATTACATTCTGGGGTTTTTCTTTTAGGTAGGCCCAATCACACTTCACCAATAGAGCCACCATCAAGCTGAATCAATCCTCCATTCAAAGTTCCTTCCAAATTCCATTGCCTTATTTTATCAACGACCTAAAAACCGAGTATTTCACCGGCCCAACATAATTGTCCCTTATCTAAGTTCAATAAACTATATGCTCCAAGGACCGGGATAGTACATGGTTTACCTCACTAATTCCATGTAAATGTTGAATCACTTGCGGTTTCTTCTTATTTTCATTTTTTATCTATACATTGTTTTTAATAAATAATAAAATTTTGTTGTACACTTACAGTTTTAAATGAAAAGAATGATTTATTTTTACATGTCAACATTGAAGGGTTCAATTTCTCACAACCCTTCAAAATGAAATGGGACCCTACCCTTCAAATTTGATCCCCGATCCTCACAAAATAAATACAAAAGATTCTTCACGTGAAAACTTTATAAAGATTAATTAAATGCTTATTAAATTAAATAATTAAATGGTATTCACTAAATTAAGATAGTTTTAGAATAAATCAAAATTTAATACTTAATAATTATTCATTTATAAGAAATAGTCAAATCCTTTATTCTCCTGTATATATCGTCATATCGTTCGGATGCAAATTTGTTGTTAAAGGCAAGTCTTGCAGTGGCTCTTCATCAAGTAAAGGAAGAAGAATACGAAGAATAAGAGTTTTTAAGCTTACTCTGAAATAAGAAAGAACTAGTATTGATTTCAAGAAGATAAATGTATGATAGATAGTGTGTGTTTTTTTTTAAGAAACATGTTTTGATCTAGAAAAATAAAAAATGACAGATTCTAAGACTTTTGAGGACTATATTTTCTTTTTCCTTCTCGAAATAAACATATGATTTTCTTAAAAAATAAAAAATAAACTTCGAAAAAAATGCCAATATAATTGGCACAAATCAGTTGCAAAGATTCTGGAGATAAAAAATGGCATCTTTACATGCTTCCTGTTCTTTTCATATACTCAAGGTTAGGAGTTATAACCAATCAGAAGGCGAGAAAGATTTGTCGATGTAGTTAATGAGTTTTTTTTCACATTTTCACAATCAAAATGGATTTGTGGATTGAAATGGGAGATATGATGTCTTTAGTAGGGAGAAAAATTAGTACATACCGATAGTTTAATGTGATCAAGATGGTGGTCGAACAATAAGGAAAAAATTTAGATGTAGAGGAATATGTGTAGAAAATTTAGATATGTGTAGAAAATATGGTTAGCCCGGAATAACATCATCTTCAACAGCTAACGCTAGACTCCAATTCAAGTGGTTGTCAAAGCTAAAGCACTTCTAATGGAAATGATAAGGATTAAGATGAAAGATCTGGACCCCCCTTTAGCTTCAACAAGTCATCTTTGGATCATTTCCTTAAAGCCTGACAAGAAGATAACAATCGACAAGCGTCCAACCGCCAAGACAGCTTGGTCTCTCATGCAATCGGATATGGATTTCCAGCGATGGTGGAAATGTCAAAACATATCAACCATTTTTTTTGACGAGTCGTCCAAATGGAATCCTGGAGCCACGGAAGCTGGAAGGGTAAGGAAAAGAGTTTGCAAAAACAAACAATTATGTTGGGGTTTAGGCAATTGCACAAACAATCATGTTGAATCACTTGCTCTTCTCAAGGGATGCCAATTGGCTCTGGTTGAGGGAATAACAAGGGCCCAAATCTTTAGGGGCTCACAAATTCTGATTAAGCTCCTACTTTCAAAGAATCGTTTTGGAAACATCAACCTCAACATGATTCTAGAACGAATACGAAGAACTCTACAGTGCTTCTCCAAATTCCAAATCTTCCATATACTGCAAGGATCAAACCAAGATGCAGATAAGATGGAAAACAAGGGCTATATGTTAGAGAAAAGTTTTTTAATTATAAATGAAGAACCCATGGCCCTACATCCCATCCCATGAGTTGGTGGGATCTTTTTCGCCTTTCAAAAAAGAACTCTAGCATCGAAGAAGAGGAGATCCTGCAACAACATGGAGGCATTGAAAACAAAGACGCGTAGCTTTAGAGGTGCATTCCTGACTGCCTCACTCCATGCTCTAAGTAACAAATTCGCTCTCTTGTATCACAGCTCCATCTAATAGGTGTTTAAGTTCCTGAAGCTCGATCTCCCATTGCTTGGTTGCGATAGGAAGCCAAACTGATTCAAAATGGTGGCTCAAATGCATCTACAACCTACACGCCGGTACTGTAAGGCGTCTACTTAATAATAATTACCATAGTAAGCTTGCTCCATATTAAATGGTCATCATACCTATCATATTAATAACTCTAATGGACCCGTAGGTCTTCATTACATCACTAGGGGATCACACCATTTCACCTTTTTTTGGAAAGTGTTGTATTCAACATTTATGAGATAAAATCCATAACTTAGGGTCTTAGATATGAGTTTTACATTCAATATTGATAACCATCATAAATTCATCTTAAACTTTCATCTATTAAGCATCTAGAGGGATCCAATTTCTTGAGGTGTAGTTTTTTTATAATCTTATAATTTTTACATGTTCAAAAAAAAATTACACCTCAAGAAATTTGATCCCTCTTGGTGCTTGATAGATCCGGGTTTAATATGGATCTATGGTGGTATTTATCTTTTATTTTATGAGTCAACATGGATTTTTTTAATAACTTTTGATTTGATTTTAAAATTTTATTTTATGAGGCGACATGGATTTTTTAATTACTTTTTATTTGGTTTTAATTTTTTTATTTTATGAAACGACATGAATTTTTTTAATTACTTTTTATTTTTGGTTGCATAACATTACATTATGTTAAGTGACTGTCCTAGTTAGAAAACAATGATTGAGGAAATGTTCATAGCTCATATTTTCTTATTAATGGTGGAACATGTTTTTAATTATGTACCTATTGTAAGACTGGGACTAGTTTGACAATGAGACTACTATATTGTAGATGAGAAGTACATGCGTCTCCTTTTTGCAATTTAAGTTGAACTTGGAACAATGTCTCTATGTTATTGTTAGGAAAAGAGAATTAGAGGCCAAAAAATAATTTGCCTCGCCCTTCTCTCTAAGCTTTCTAGTGAAGCTGTTGAATTTGTGCTTTACAATTGATTTAATTTCGGTGTTTGTAGGTGGATGATTAAACTATGGAACCTAGTATATATGATAGAAACAAAAACAAACAAAAAAATAGTAAAAAGTAATAACATCGTAATCTATGCCAATTCTTGCTAGCTAATTCAGTTAAGGTGCGGATCTCGTTAGCATAGCGACGCTAGTTCAATTAACCTTAGGGGTGAGCTAGCTGGGAGGAGACACCCAAAATCCAACCAATTGAGGGTTGGTGTGGCCCAAGCTGGGTGCAATCCCCAGGTGATTTTGAAGGCCTAGATGCCCCTGGGTCATGGTTTCTTAGATCAAAGGTCATTCTTGCAAGTCCAAAAGATTTTAGCAAACAAAAAAAATTGTAATCTATAAGCTTAAAACTAAATTTTAAGTAATCAAAAAATCATATAATGTAAAAAAAAAAACTTACAAATTCTACATAATAACTAACCTCCCTTTTTTGTCACTTTTATTACAATTTTTCCATGTGAATTCTTGCTACTTTGTATCAAATTAAAATTCATCTTTGCATCCCCTTCCATAAGATCTCTTCTCAATCTCATAAATAAATATCTCCCAACCTTCTTTACTTATATTGATAATCCTTTAACAAATTATGAATCCTTCTTTACTCATATTGATCATCCTTTAACATTATGAATTAAGTAAATTAAAGGGTTAATATTCAATTTTTGGGTGAAAGAAGTAAAGTTGTGATGTAATTCGTTCGATTTTTGAAACGTAAACTATTTGTTTTTGTTAAATGAAATAAAATTTTATGGATAAAGTTATATAGTCAAAACTCTTATTAAGAGTGTAAAATTATAACTTCTAAAAAATCATTTTAAAATTAAAATAAAATTATTGAATATATCTAATTTTAAACCTATTATAATTGAAAATATTAAATTATTAACTTAACAATAAATTTAATTATTGTATACCACTTTTAGGAACACAATTGCATATAATTATTCATAGCATGTTTATTATATCCTAAGCCTCATCAAACCTATAAGCACATTTTCCTTATTTTGATTCCACCAACAAATTTTGGTTAAGATCTTATTGTGTTTCATGTGCATTTTTTTCAAGCTCTATGCATTGCTCACTCATCATAGTTCTCTTTTAAACTATCATAAATCCATATTAAATTCAAACCTATAGCACCGAAAGTGATCCAATTGTTTGAGTTATAATTTAAAAATATATATATCTTAAATATTTTGCACATCAAGAAAAAAATTACACCTCAAGATATATGATTCCCTTTATTGCTTGATAGATTCAGGTTTAAGTTGGATTTATGTTAGTTTTAATTTTTTATTTTATGAGTCGACATGAATATTTTTAATTACTTTTTATTTTATTTTTGGTAATGGTACATAACCTAACATTACACCATCTTCCCCATACTAGTTGTAGAGAATCTCGCTACTCTCGATGCAATTGAATATTATAGCATGTTCTTATACAATGTTTTTATGTGTACTTTTCAACCATTCATCGAGTGTTTGAGCACTCAGCTTGGAAGTTTTTGGTAAAAATTTGATGATAAAGTATTTGTGTAGAATCCTTACTTTTTATTCTCTTTTTTTGTCTTGTAAGTTTATTTTTTTAGTTTTACATAATTTTGATTATGATGTTATGATCAACCAACATAAAATATCTAGATTTAACAAAACCACCGAAGAAATGTTTATCAATAAATTTATTATTTATTTATATTACGAGTATTATTTATATTATTTTTGGTTTATAATACAACTTATAATCATTTTTTATTGGTTACAAATTCATTTTCATTGGACATTTAAAAAAAACTTAATAACCCAGAACCTAAAAACACTTGACAAAAATATGAGTAGACATCAACTTACTATTTCAGGTAACCAAACTTTATTTACAGATGAAGATATAACTGTAAGTTGACATCTTGAAATTTTATCACCAAAAACTAAATCAATAGTTCTTAGTGTTGTACTATTTTTTTCTTCTTTGGAAAATAAACGCAGTATAACAATTTCATGATAGGGAGATTCCATTGAAATATTTGGTGGGGTCATTCTGATTGTGAATATTTACTTTCTTCTTTCCCTTAATCTATTTCGATTGGGTAGAAGTTTGTTTTTCTTTTAAATTGACAAAAGTTGAGCCAAATTAATGTCAACAAGGGAAGTTTACTATGAGGGATAGAGGGTATTTAATGAGATGGAATTGCTTTTGGCAGAGTTGAGCCAAATTAATGTCAACAAGGGAAGTTTACTATGAGGGATTGAGGGTATTTAATGAGATTGAGGTGCTTTTGGCACGCTTTGAGGGTAGTTAATATACTAATTAGGAGGAAATAGATTATGACATAACTTTTTTCATTATTGATGACAAGGATTTAAATGGAGCTATCTAATTAAGGGACTTATTTATTTATTTTTAGATAGTTTTTTTTTCAGAAATTTGGTGAATTTAATCTACAAAATCTGTAATTTTTGTTGTTTGCTGGACGATTTTAAGTTCAAAAATGAAATCAGTAGGAAAACTCCTAACACTCACACTATGTAAGATCTAGCAGTGTTTTTGGGGTGTTTTGAAAATTCCATAAAGATTTATAACAAAAAATTGATAAAAACAAACCAAAATCAAAAGTAAAAAAATCCCATATTTAGACAACTCAGATTTAAATCACTTACTGTTATGCAATGACCCAAGCATAAGCAATTTATTGTTTTTCTTTTGAAAAAAAAAAGTTATAGTTCATTTTATACTCTACAACATTGTTTTTAAATATATAAATATTATTTTATATTAATACATTTAACAATCATATTACATGCACATGAAGAAACTTTTATGAACAACCTATCATGATGGCTATTTTTTCAACAATGGTTTTAAATTCATCCACTTCGGTTCCACCACGTAACTTTCCCCACGACTATTGAACCCCCTAAAGTTAAACTTCTCACTTCTCACTCCTCCCCCTTTAACTAAATAGAAAATGATATACAACCTTTCGTCATGCAAAGGATTATATGTGCCTACATGATTAGACATGTTATTTCTTTATTTTATTCCTTAAAAGAAATAGACAAATGGCAATTTTATTTCTGAAAATCAATTCAATGAAACACATATATATTGAATTCCTTGTTTATGTTCGCATTAGTGCTCCACTCAAGTCTTGATGGTTTCTACTATCTTTATTGTTAGAAGCATATCGCTTATTAACATTATTTCAAGCTTGGTTGGTTGTTAGTTAGTTAGTGAAAGCTTTAATTAATTTGATTAGAAAATCTCTTTATAAGTGACTAGTTGGTGGTTGAGTCCATCTACAATGTGGGCTAATTACTATGTTAAAGATATAGGTAATATATGGAGTTTATAGAATTTGATTATAGGTTGGTTAGTTGGTAGTTAAGGTTTATAATTAATTTAATCTATGAACCACTTTAAAAGTGACTCATTCATTGAAGGTTAAATTTATTAACATTTGAGGCCAAGAAGCATGTTAAGGTATAGAGGCAAATTATAAAGCCTTAGATATTTAATCATGAGGCATTGTTTGGTTGATAAAGAAGACGCATAACTAATCCAACCAACAAACCTTTTTAAAAGTGAATCGTTAGTTGACAATTAAGTCCATTTATGTTGTGGGACCAAGCATAGTTAAGACATAGGTGGGTTAGGGAGCCCACAATATTTGATCATGGGTTGGTTGGTTGGTAGCGAAGGTTCATAACTAAATTGACCAACGAATCACTTTAAAAGTGACTCATTGGTTGGAAGTTATGTCCATTTGTGTTTTTTGGGCCAATAACTAAGTTAAGACATATGTGGGATTCAGAGCCCACGAGAATTAATCATAGGTTGGTTGGTAGTGAAGGTTCATCCCATCTGACTAGTGAATCAATTTAAGAGTGACTTATTGATTGGAGATTAAGTCCATCTGCAATATTGGGCTAAGCACTATGTTAACACATAGGTGGACTATCGATCCCACAAGATGGTTGGTAGTGAAGGTTCATCGCCAATCCAATGATCATCTAATCACTTTAAAAGGGACTCGTTGATTGGCAATTAAATCCATCCACATTGTGGAGCTACATAATGTATTAAGACACATGGAGATATGCAATGTATTAAGACATAGGTGGCCTATGATAACACAACATTTGATAATAGATTGGTTGATTTGTAGAGAATTATATTCATAATTGGATATACAAAGATCCATTTTAATTTACCTAAAGCAAAAAAATTGAATAGCATGCATGTTTAACAAATGTTGTGGAGATGTTTATAACATTTATTAAGAAATTTATTATTTTCTAGAATGTAGTTAACCAACCTAACTAGAGGTTGAGTAGGGTCTAATAATTATGAGAGAAGTTGTGTGTTTGGGTTGTTATAATAAATTTTAAAACTATTTATTGAAAATAAAAGTATAATAAGTTATTCATGAAAGTGCCTTTATGTGCATCTTATTGTCAAAGTCGTCAATATTAAATAATATTTTTCATTTAAAAAAATCCTTCTTATTTTTTTGAAATAAAGTTTATATTTTAACATGTTAAGCCCCTTTAAAGTTACATCCACTTCTTTTTTTCAATAGAAAAAGATTGTAACTTGTTACTCATATATAGAATCAAAGTTACATAAAAAACTTCCTCCTTCTCTAACAAACATACATGAACCATAAGAGATCTCCCAATATTCTAAACATCATTCTTACAAAAATTGTCTCGTCCCCCAACAAAGTTCCACAAAACTTAATATCCAATTAAACATTTTACAAATACACAATCAGACTATAAACAAAAAACTAAGGATCCCTTAAAATACATAATAAGGACCTGAATCAATCAGATTTCATCCATAAATTCCAAGAACTGAAGATAACCAACCATTTGTCCAATAGCTTCTTTTGATAGGACATCAACCTCCTCATTAAAAATACAATATATATGGCTAAAAGAGATAACCTCAAAATGTTGTGTAAGTAAGCTCACTCTCCTCATCCAGTTGAACAAAGACAAAGACTGCAAAGTATTCAAACCATTTCCCCAGTCTATTATAACTTTCGAGTCGTCATACTCTTTTCACTCCAAAACAACTCTCTTGTTAGTAAACCAAAGCAGCCCCCAAAAGGAAAGGATTTATGCAAGAGTATTTGTGCTCTTATCAATTCCACAAATTAGACTTATAGAACGATCCCTTATCATATAAATGGCCATCCCTGCTCCATACCATCCATCTTTTTGGGCTCCATAAAAAAAATAATAGGAAATTCATCCGAAAGAGAGGCTCTACTATAAACCTTAGTGGACTTATGGACCTCTTCTTTTTCCATTCCTTTATAGTTGCATAAATTTTTGAAATTGATTGATGAAGAGACGACTTAAAGTCTTGAAAAATACCTTTAATGTGAACCTTCCATATTTCCCAAATGGTAAAAAAAGGTAAGCCCTTAAACTCTTCCTTCCAATGGAACCAACTAAACAGGTTATCTTCAAAATGATTCCTTTCAAGTTTTCATTTCCTTGGAAGTTACATCCACTTCACAACAAGTACATTTGGTGTCTTTGATGGTCAAGTATTGGTATAGGACTCAAAATTGGAAGAAATATGGAGGTAAGGAACAATCCATTGTATATGTGATATTTATGATATTTATCAAAATATTATACTGATAGTATCGGAACAATGCTTGCACATGAACCAATGCTCTCTTTTGAAAGGGAAAATTAATTCATGGTTTTTTATCACTATGCCTTAGATGGGGTTAAGTGTCGACACATCCAATCACACATAACACATCCACTTTTGCAAAGCCCATGGTGGGGCTGCAAACCTAGCTTGGTGAAAAGACCTCCTCAAAGGTTGAAACATGAAATTTATCATTATAACAAACCTATGTATTTTTTTAATAGAAACTGTAAACATATTCATTATATAAAAAAGTTTTTGCACATCCATTCAATACATAGGAGAAAAAACAAGTGTATATTTTGCATTCACCATGAATGAGAAAACTAAAACTAGAACTAGCAAAGATTTACAAAAGTTTCTGGTTTTCTTCCTATATTTCACCATACTAGAGGAGGCATAAACCATTATAAAGTGAGAATTTAGCAGTATACAATAAAACATCTGCAAAAAACTTGACAAAACATGATTACTTCTTTTTATTTCCTTCCATTCCTGGAATTGGCTTTGATACTGACACTTCTTCCATTGGTTTCACTCCTTTGACTATTGTCTCATGGAAATGGATGCACTGTGTCATGTTCACTGTCTTCTGCACATCTTTGGCAATTATATCAACCTTTCACATAATATCCTTAATGTCCCTATCCATGTCATTTATCTGTTAATCCTGACATGATAGATGGCTTAAAACATACCCCACATTTGTGGAAATATTCTGGTTCTTCCTAAATCCACTACAAACCACCTCAAAAACCTTCCTCAAGTGAATCTTGATATATCAAACCTGTCCTTAATACTGCTAATACCTACTAATCATCCTTTCTCCACATGTTTATTCGTCTCCATATATGTTATCACCCCCAACGAATTCAAAGGAAATAAAATTATTAGGCCTAAAATCTTTGAAACAATTACCTCGTCGCATACCTTCCTATTTGTTCCAGCTTGTTGGAGAATTGTTTGACTGCCTCTCAGAAAGTTAAACTGCTCTGCATCCATTTCACATGTGAGAGCGACAAGAACAAGGAGCGGAAGTGAATGCTTCATCCCATCAGCATTAATTCCATGACCATAAATCACATGGGCTCGTACATGCAACCTTCCACATGTACTCAAGCCACTATGTGAATGCCAATCTTGTTTATGTATTATCCAAGGGCCCTTAACTTGGAAGAGGGGTCTAGGGACCCCTTTTGATGACAATTTCATGGAACATGGTGGGTATTATGAAATAAAACATTGAACCAAGCTCCAATCTAGCTCTTTTGTTAGCAAGGGTGTCTGATTTTTCATTGTTTTCTTGAAGGACGTGATAATAGCTTATTTCTTTGCGAGAATTGAGGTGTGAGATCCTTCTAGAAATTCTTTTGCATCTGGTGTTTCCTTTTCATACCCATTCCTCATCTTCTGGATAACTTGTCTCGAGTCTCCTATTATAGTTATTTTGTTTATATCTAGCTTGGTGATGATTTCAAACCCATGCAAAACAGCCAACCACTTTGTTTCGTTATTAGATTTTATTCCTAGTCCCCAAGCAAAGTAATCAACTATATTTCCTCCAGAATCAAAGATTATCCCTTCTGCACCTTCCTCCCCTAGGTTCCCCTTAGAAACCCCATCAAAGAAAAGAGTGTAGGAGTTGATATTCTCCCACCAACTTTTGATTCCATTCTTCTTCTATCTTATTTTCGAATCCTCGTTCCCTTTTTTGGTCTTTTGAACTTAAGTGAGATTTGCTTCAAAAAATCATTACACCAACGTTCCTTGTGTTTGGATAAGCGATCAGATTCAGGATGTGATATGCCCTTGGTTCC
This sequence comes from Pseudotsuga menziesii, assembly GCA_001517045.1. Classification (NCBI taxonomy): domain Eukaryota; kingdom Viridiplantae; phylum Streptophyta; class Pinopsida; order Pinales; family Pinaceae; genus Pseudotsuga; species Pseudotsuga menziesii. Next base: position 331,838 of record LPNX010065509.1, on the reverse strand, counting down.
CAAGCTCTCTACAATCATATTCATTGTTTTAAATGTTTCTCTTATGGGATTTTCCTTTCATCCCTAGAAGATGAGATGATTTCTTGCGAGCCAAATTTTCTAGGAAATATTCCTAGTAATTGCTTCCCATAAGTTTTGAAGAGTTAATTTTCTTCTCAGGTTCCCTGGGAAACACTTTTTCTAATTTCCTATCATGTCTTGCACTCGATTCGACATTCTTATTTTTTTCGCAATATTTTCCAGCATTTTGTCCCTAGCTTCCCCAACAAAATCACAGTCCAAAAAAAGGTGGTAGACGTCCTCCGACAAATCTTTATAGACTGCACACTAAGATGGACCTTCAAAACCTCTTTTGACAAGATTTTCTGCACCGAGAAGCTTATTATGAGCGAGTAGCCAAAATAAATGATTAATTTTAGGAATACAGAGAGGGTTCCAATCCTTTCACCGCAATTTGGAAGTTGGTGACTGAACAATTCCTTCCAAAAGTTTGTACCCTTCCTTCAGCGAGTAGTCGTTGGATATTCCCCATCCTCTTCGATCCTTTTCACCACGATGAGTTGAAGCTTTCCCCTAAAGGTTCAATCAGAATACCTATATTCCTGATATAGATGGCTTGGGGGATTTAGGTCTTTCCATTCACCATATATTTCCCAAATTGAGATATTATATAGAATTATCAATTTTTTTTAAGCATCCATTGTTGAATGTCTTCAAGGCCAATCACTGAGCCTAAATTAGAATGTCCCAAAACGTTATCTTCCCATATCTTTATTTTCTTTCCACTCCTTGTGATCTAGTAGCCATGTCTTTAATGAGACCAACAGAGGCTTTGCATAGCTCCAAAATGTGGGTACCCTAGCCTTCACATTTGTGAGCTAAACAATTTAATCTCGGTTTCCTTATGTATTTATTTTTTAAGGCTTATTTCCACCGTTCGTTTCTTCCCGCAACCATCCTCCACACAAGATTTGTTCCCATTTTTGTGTTCATGATTCCAAGTTATCTAACTCCTAATCCTCCATTTATCTTTGGACTTTTGACTACGTTCCAATTTACTAGATGAAACTTCTTCCCTTGATATTTTCCTCCCTGGCAGAGGAATTTCCTTATTTCGACACAATTGTTGTTCATAAAATTTTTGTGCGCTAAAAGAATAGCATTGTTGAAGATAGGGTAAGAGGAAAGGACTAATTTAATCAGGGTCACTTTTCCACCCATATTGAGCCATCTCATTCCCCACGACTGAAATTTGTTCTTAATCTTTAGTAATATTAGATTCTAGATCATGGAGCTATATTTTTTCCTGGTGATTGGGACACCTAAATATTTAAAAGAGTTTCAATCCACCTCTACCTTGCACCTAAAGGAAAGAGAAATTTCTCTTAATGTTTTAGGATTAGAATTCCAACGAAATAGGAAACTTTTTTTAGAATTAGATTTCCCTCCTGAAGCAATGAGAAAGAGGTCCAAGGAATTTTTGAAACGTTTCACTAGTTGGACTGAAGCACTTCCTAGAAGGATGATATTGTCGGCAAATTTTGCATGGTTTATCGAGTTGATTCCCCTGGCTATCGATAAGCCTAGAATGGCTCCTTCTGGCATTATCCTATTCGTCCTCCTACTCAAGGAATCTGCTACAAGGATATAATGGAAGTCCGATAGGGGCATCCTTGACGTATTCCCTATGACATACTAATGAAATATGTCGGTTAACCATTTACCATAGGAAAAATACAAGGATAACTTATGCATGCTTTGATTCATCTCATACATTGGTCAAAGAACCCAAATTTTCCAAGAGTAAAAAAGATGAATTCATGTCTTATTCTATCGAAAGCATTTGCTAAATCTAGTTTTATTGTCATACACACTTCCTTTCTCTTTTGACTGGAGTGGATTGCTTCCTGAACCATGAGGATGTTGTCGAAAATTTTTCCTCCTGCAATAAACCCTCTTTGTTGCTAAAATGAGCTTAGGGATTAAATCTTTTAGCATGTTGGATATGATTCTTGTAAGAATCTTGTAAGAAGAATTACACAGGGAGATTGGTTTGAAGCGCTTAATAGAAGTTGGATTCTTCTCCTTGGGAGTCAAAGAAAGAAAGGTGGAGTTTGTGGCTCCCCCTATTTTGTCTTTATCAATTTTCCAATTGAGCATTCTAATGAGGTATTTGTTAATGAAGGGTCAACACTTTCTGTAGAAATTAATGGAGAAACTATCAGGTCCTAGAGATTTATCTGCGTGGAATGCTTAAACTGCCTTATGATCCTCCTCTTAAGAAATTTGTCGATGCAGAAACTCATTGTCTTATTCAGTGATTAAAGAAGGGATGTTGGCACTCATTTGTTTGAGATATTCTATATCATAATCTTCCTCCTCTCCATACAAGTTTTCAAAGAAGAGTTTTATCTCTTCTTTTGTTTTTTCTTATTCTCTAACTTTCTCTCCACTATCCTTGAAGAGTTCAATGATAGTGTTCTTCCTCTACCTCTCCTTACATTGATTATGGAAAATTTTGGCTTTTTTTCCCCCCTTTCTTTGGAATGAATTCTCCATTCTTCGTCTTCCTTGTTGGATAGATCTTGGCATTCCCTATCCGATTCCTTTTCTTGTTTTAGTATTTCCATGTTATTTCTTCAATGACTTGTTCCTCTTCTATTTTTAGTTGCAATCCCCCAGCTCTTCCAATTTCCTTTTTTTTTCCTTTCCTGGATCTTGGTAATGCTCCTTGGCCCATTTTTTAAGAGCTCCTTTGACATTTCCAAGTTTGGTTTCCCAAATGAAACTTGGGGATCCTATTACAAATATATTCCAGGTCTATTTAATGATGTCTATCACACCTTTAGACTTCATCCATATTGGGTTGAACCAAAAGGGAATAGGCCCCGAATTTCCAGTAGAGGAAAAGAATAAGGAGATGGATCTATGATCTGAAATTGCAGGAGGAAAGATTTTGGAATCTGGAATAAATGGTTTGTTAAGAAAGGAGGCAATTACCAGAAATCTATCGATCCTAGCTGCAATGTGGCCCATACCTATTCTTTTATTATTCCAAGTAATTTTTCCTTTCTTTGGCCTAATTTTGAGCATGTTCTAGAAGGCCATGAAGTCTTCATGTCTTTCTCCAGGGCATAATGGAATTTTGTTGGCTATCATGGTCAGACCCGGGTTTACTGTATTTAACCAACAACACCCTTAGCTCACTGGCCCTTTCGGCGACAGACCGTGAAGCGGCCTGAAGTCTCACCCGAAGTGATTTTAAAGGGTTGGCCAAGGACTCAAGCGTCTTGGACCAGGTTCTGTGGCATCCTACTTGCGACTAACAACTCTGCTAGTCGCAGGGCCTCTTTCTCTGCGCATCCCGCGATCTCAGTGTCTCGCAACCCTTCTCACCATAAGATCTCTCTCTATCCGGCGCACAATCCCTGCCTACGTCGCGCAACTTCCACCAACTCGCGGTGACCCCAGCCTTACCGCGTCACTGCGCACCAGGTGACACTTAACTTCCTCCAACACTAAGTCCTCAACCTCCGGTATCACACACCGCAGCTCCTCTGCCGGTGCGGTATCACCTCCCTGCGATACCCTAACCCTGCGGCTTAGCGCACTTAGTGTTGTTCGTGTCGACTTGCAAGACTCAACATAACAGGCTGTTCCACATTGCGACTAGTGATTGTTTCAAGCAAAGTATAGCTGAACCCGCATACAACATATCAATGGTTTCAACTTATGTCTATCCTTTTATATTATTGCGAACTGAACAATGCTTGCATACATTAAACTGTAACAAGGCTCATAAAATAACTGACAGATGCATCAAATAAACACAGCACAGAAAGAAATCACATAATGCAGGATTTTAACGTGGTTCACCTCCAGGATGGAAGTTACGTCCACAGAACTATGTTTCTATTATAGCTCAGGGGAAGGTAAACACAGTTCTGTTGCACCGCATATGCAGCTTGAGATCTTCTCTCTTATATCTCTTTTCTACCTCTATATTGCACCTCTTACAATATACTCTTCCCTCTCTATCGATCCCTGCAGATCATTACATGAATGCTCTATGAGCCAGCTACTGGTTACAGTAAGATACTACCGCTAATAACAGAACCAGAGCTTGGCTTTTTTCAACTGTCTAATACTCTACAAAACAACTACACCAGACGAACCAACCAGCCGACTCTCTAACCAACCCTTTTACAGTACAAAATATATCCCTTTGTAGGCGGCCCGAAGGTCTCACCATTACAACACTGTGGGCCTGTCCCAACAGTAACCCAAACCATAACTAGTGACAGTCGGTGTATCTGTACTTTGAAGTAGCCGCTATCTGTCACACCATAGCTCTCTGCGGTCTTCCATGCTTCCCGGCGCTGATCATGGGTACTATGCACCGCTTCCCTTCACCACAGCTTCCTGCAGTCTTCCATGCTTCCCAGCGCTGACCATGGGTACTGGCGCTGCTTCCTATCTGTCCTTCGTCTTCAATGCCTCGGCCTTGTTGCTCCTTTTCCTTTATGAGGGTAGCTGAGCCCTCTTGTCTTCTGTCACTGCCTTCAATGCAGTGAGTGAGCTCTCTCTTCTCGACCGCTTAGGTACCGTTGTCTTCCTTGACTTCTCTGCCTTCTACGTCATGGGTTCTGGCTCTACTCTGTAGCTGGAAACCTGCTATAGTGTCGTAGCTCTACCTCTTATATCTCCGCCAAAACTGTCTATTCGTCAAAATAACAGCTTCTTCTGTAGCTGCGGGACCCTACTCCAACAGTCCCCTAACACTTACTTGTGGCTAGCCCTCGAGCCACTACCAGCGGGCTTCTCCTGCTGTAGCTTCTCCTAAGCAGATATTTTGGTGACAACTTCTACTTTCGGCGCTTGACTCTTCATCCTTAGCGACTGTCTGACCTGTGATGTACCTAATTTCACAACCCTGGGCGGCGTCGTCATAGCGGACCTACGGCCACCAGGGTCAAAGCATCTCGGCATGTCTTCTAAAGCTTGGTCCTCGGACAGAACCCACTTAGTGGAATCTCCTGGGCGTGCAATGGCTTCGAACTCTGGGAATCACAGCACTCTGTAACAGGGTGAACTCTGCACAGGGGACTCTTAACAGGTTACTCTACAGCTCTCGGGTTTCTGCAAATGTAACCCCCTCAAAGGAACAATTTCTGCTTTTATACCGAAGGCAACAATCCCGGACGCAATGATCATCTTGACTGAACCCGTCGGTCGTAATAATTACATGGACAAGACCTCACTCGTCATCCGATCCTCCATAAATGCTGAAATCCGATCACGTTTCCCCCAAAACGTGTGTGTACAGGCACCGATCTCGTCGAAGATTTGCCAAATCTGGAAACTTAATTATGCTGCTGCCAAATCTACGGTAAGGTATACCGGTCATTTCTTCATTAACTGACTGTCAGAAGGCAACTTGACTGGCCCTCTGTCGGTTGCAAAAACTGGATACGTGGAACCGGGAAAACATCGCATTGCTGCGCTAAAACACCGCATCACCTGCGCAAACAAACAAACGGGTTTTTTTTTTCTTCCCCCGCAATTCATTTATTGACTTGCGCAAAGTGAACCGACCTTATGTGATTCCTGATACTTATAATACTTGCCGGTGTAGACTAGTTCCCGGTGCGATGCCTCCTTTCAACTACACTGGACATCTGCACCACCGTAAACTGGCTAAGCTAGGGCTGAGAGGTGGGGTGGCTATCGCTATAGAGCTTAAGCCTACTACCATTGATCCATGTGGGAAGAAGCTCCCCGTTCAGCTGGCTGAGTTGAACGGCACCTCCCTCTGTAACTTGTTGTATCTGATATGGCCCCAACCAATGCGTCTTGAACTTCCCTGGAAACTTAATGAATTTACTGTCATAGAGGAGTACTAGGTCTCCAGTCTGGAAAGTCTTACTCTTAATATGTCTGTCATGCCAAGCTTTTTCTCGTGCCTTCTGCACTTTCTGCTGGAATCCGGCGAAGAATCTGTCTTCCTCTAGGGCAAGCAGCTGTGGTAGCCTTTCCTCCACTGTGTCTGTATCAGTCATCCCAGTGATCTGAGCGATTCTTAAACTGGGAAGAATATACTCCATAGGAATAACAGCCTCATGTCCATACACCAAGTTGAAAGGTGTGTGTCCTGTAAGTTTCTTGCATGTGGTCCTATACGCCCATAATACAGCGTTAACTCTGAGGTCCCAATCATTCCTTTAACTGTTGCAAATCTTAGTAAGAGCGTTTTCTAAAATCTTATTAAAGGCCTCCACCGTACCGTTAGCCTGTGGGTGGTAGGGAGTGCTCTTATTGTGTTGAATCTGGAATTCTTCTATCAAGGCCTCAATGGTGTGGTTTAAGAAATGTGTGCCTTGATCGCTCATCAAAATTATAGGGCGACCACATCTACTGATGATGTTCTCAAAAAGGAACTGTGCGGCTGTAGCAGCATCACAATTTCTTACCGCTTTGGCCTCTGCCCACCTGGTGAGGTACTCAGTTCCAGTGATAATATATCTCGCGCCAATGTGTTTTCCTGGTGAGTTGATAGGACCCACAAAGTCTATAGCCCACTTGTCAAATGCACACAACGTAACCTGCGGTCGCAGCGGCATTGCATCGCGTCGCGAGGGTTTTCCTACCCTCTGGCAGATATCGCAGCATCTACAGAAGTCCTTTGTGTCCTTATGCAAAGTAGGCCACCATAATCCTACATCTAGGATTTTCTGCGCAGTCGGATTTCCTGCGAAATGACCTCCTGCGGTCCCTAAATGTGCCTCTCTGATAATAGCGTCTTTTTCATGCGGCATCACACATCTGCACAAAACTTCATTCGGTCCTAACTTGTATAGGTGTCCTGCGATCAGGGTGAAGTCTGTTGCTTTAACAACCAACTACTTCTTTTGCTGCTTAGTGAACTCATCAGGCGCTAATCCTGTAGTGAGAAAGTGAAGGATATCAGCATAGTAGCCATCCGCAATCTAGATAGAAAACAACGGCGCGTCCGGCAAGTTGTCCTCTAAGTTACTTGGCTCTTCTCCTGAGTCTATCTGCGACAGATGATCAAGTCCAGCGTTCAATCTTCCTGGTTTAACAATGATTTCAAAATCATACTCCTGAAAGAGGAGTAACCATCTGCAGATTCTCCCCCCTAACACTGGCTTATTAACCAGATACTTCAATGCGGAATGGTCAGTAAACATCTTGAACGAGGCACCCAATAGGTAGTGCCTAAACTTCTGTAGTGCATACACCATAGCTAAGCCTTCTCTCTCTGTCGTGGTGTAGTTATTTTCTGCTGTCGATAGCTTTCTACTGGAGTATGCGATAGGGTGATCAATATCCCCTTCTCCTGGTTGCGTTAAGACAACCCCTAGTGCGATGCCAGATGCATCCACATGTACATGAAATGTCTTAGTCCAATCTGGGAATACTAGGATGGGTGTTGTAACCATCTTTTCTTTAAGTGTGTCTAGACTCTGTTGACATTCCTCATTCCATATGAATTTTACATCTTTCTTTAGCAATTTCTCCACTGGTGATGTAATCTTTGCGTAGCCTTTGATGAACTTTCTGTAATACCCGGTATGACCAAGTACTGTCCTCAGTTGCTTGACTGAGTTGGGTGCTGGAAGATTTACAATGATGGCAATCTTTGCGGGATCTACCGTCAAGCCTTGTCTGCAAACAATGTGACCCAACAAAATACCAAATGGTGCACAAAATATACATTTCTTCAAGTTTAGAGAAATCTGGTACTGCCTACATTTCTCTAACATCAGTCTTAAATCTCCTATGTGCTTGTCAATTAGTCCAAATACAGTCCAATCATCAAAATACACTTCTAGGAATTTATGGATGTATTCTTTTAATACAGCAACTACTACTCTAGAAAATATAGTTGGTGCATTCTTAAGACCAAAGGGCATTACCATATACTGGAACGAGCCCCATTCTGTTGCAAAGGTGGTCTTGGATCGATCTTCTGGGTGTATTCTGATCTGGTGGTAGCCTAAAAAGCCATCAGTGAAGGAGTAGACCTCCTGACCTCCCACGTTGTCTAATACCTCATCAGTGAACGGTGTCGGGAATGGATCATGAAGCGATGCATCGTTGAGCTTGCGCAGATCGACACAGATCCTGATGTCTCCTTTGGTTTTCTTCTCTTGTACGACCATGGGGCTAACCCATTCACTTTCTTCTACAAGCTCAATGATGCCTGCTGCTAGCATCTTATCGATCTCATACTTTACTTTTTCTTTATACCGCGGATTTAGTCTATATGGGCGTTGCTTGACTGGTCTAGCATCCTCCTTCAACGGTATCCTCATGACTCCCAGGTCTCCAAATATTCCCTTCATCTCTGTGAACTTGGTGGGAAATAGGTCCTGATAGTCATGTAGCAAATCTGCAATCTGTCCGACTGTTTCATCGTTCCAATAGTCTCCAATAGAAGCAAACTTAGGTTCTATATCTGTGCCAATATTGATCTTTTTAATCTTAATGGGCTCTGTGATTGCTGGAATTTCTAACTGTGGTCCCTTAACATAGCGAGTGCCTTCTGACTCCGGAATGTTGGTGTCGCGAGGATCCTCATCCTCTTCTGGTTCAGATGCAAAATTATAACACTCTAACGCCTCTTTTAGCTGGATAGCCCACTCAGGTTGAGCTGATACTGATATGGTACAATCTTCAAATATCTTACTCTTTATTACTTGTAGGGCCTGATCAACCTTTGGATACTCAGATTCAAAAGCGAAGGTGAGTAGGAAGCTGTCTATCATAAGCGGCCATGTTGTTGTTCCCTTGCGCAGTTCAGTCTCTATATACCAGTTCCTTGGAACTGTATCCAATGTATGAACGAATCGGTGAACCCATTCATCCTCGGGAATGTCCGACCAATTCTGTTCGCATGTTTGAATGTGTGATCTGGGGTCACTCTCTCCTGTGTATTTCTGTTGGACATACTCTCTGTCGACAGAAAATCTGATCGCCATGAATCTCTTAGTATCATCCCATGATGTGATGTTCTCTTTATGTGCATACCACCATCTTGCAGGTGTGGCTCGTACTGCAAGGTCCATCGTTGCGATCCACTGCTCGTGAGGGATCTATTGTTCAAACTGCTCGAGAAAGTCCTGGATATCTGTTAGACCATGAAAGGATGGAATCTCATTGATCTCTGCGCCAATCCATCGCAGTGACTTAGTCAAGTATGCGCACTTGCGCACTGAGACTTCGTGAAGTCTGTTATACCAGTTTTCTAAACCAGCATCTGAATTTTATGCGCATGAGCTGTCGCATTGCCAACTGATATTCCCTTCTGCGGTTGGATTGATGTAGTCGCTCTGGTTTGCGGTCATCTGATAGAGGCTCTCCATGTTATGTGCCTCCTCCTCTGCCCAGATAGGTTCAATATATCTAGGACCCTGAAAAGGATCCAACGGTGCGATGACCCGGATCTGCGCGTCCTCAAAGGTCATTTGTCTTCTCTTTAGGTCGATAATGGCCATGTTACCGATCGCCCAATCAATGCCTAGTAATGCTGGATAGGGTCTACTATCGCCAATGATTTCTATAACTTCAAAGTCCGCGAAGCTGCGAACTCCGTCAATGCCAACTGACACCTGCAGTAATCGACCCAGAGGTGATACACGCTGTTGATTAGCTAATCTCAGGTGGATAGGCGATCTAACTAACTTAGGGCTACCCATCTGTTCCCATGTCTGCTTAGTCAGAACATTCACGTCTGATCCTAGATCTAGGATCACCTCATCCATTTCAAATTCTCCAACCTGCGCTGTGAGTCGCATCTCTCTTCCTGTTCTTGTATGTCCCGTAATATTATGAATAGCACGCTGTGTACTGCTCACGGAAGAAGATGGCTGACACTGATCTATGATACGTTGAAGTTCTGTGATAGCTTGCTAATTTCTTACAAGTTTTAGACAACTTCGCAGGAAGGAATGTACACTTCCTGTCATCTCGTCCTCATCGCATCTTCCTGATGTTGTAGCCTGCGATGTCTGTACAAGGCTATCGCCACAAGGTGCTTGCTACGGTACACCCCTAGACGGCGGTACCTATGATCCTGATTGCGAAGGGTCATCAAAGAAAGCCTTAGCTTCCTGAAATGTCTGTTTGTTCTTCTGCAGGTCGAGTGGTGTTGCTCTATTAGGAGCTCTGCGCACTCACTCCTGACCTGTGGTCTTTTCTGTTTCCTGCGATGTCCCACTGGTAGAAACACCGCTGCGAGTCACAATATTGACTCTTGGTTCTGGCTCTTCCTACTCAGCAGCAATAAACTGGATGTTTTGGTGTACTGTTGGCTTAGGTTCTCTGATCTTAGTTATCAATGTAGGGCACTCCTCTATAGTATGATCATAAGATTTGCAGTAGTTACAAGTGGTAGTGGGGTTCTGACAGTCCCTAGCATAGTGTCCTACAACTTCGCAGTTGTAACAATTAACTAGTCCACGACCACAGCCAAAACCCTCTCCTCTGCCAGAGCCTTCTCCTCGCACAAAGCCTCCTCCACGGCCTCGTCCTCTGAATCCTCCTCCACGGCCTCCATAAGCCGGATCCTGCTGTGGTCCTACTGCTGGACCCTATGTTTCTGACTGGACTCTGTACAAGTCTTGCTTTGCTCGAACCATGAGATCATAGGCTCTGTAATCGTGTACATCGTGGCCTACAAACTTGCAGAATACGTAGTATATGTTCTTAGGTGTCTGCACGTACTTCTGAAGTAGAGGGCATTGGTGAGGTAGATGTCCTCGTGTTTTGCATATCTCACACCATGGCCCGTGGGTCTGTGGTAAGGGGTTTGGAGCCCCTGTTGCTATATATTCTACAAAGATCGGACAATTATCTTTACTATGACCTTGTGCTTTACATTTTACGCACCATATGTCTTGCGCAACCTCTTTCCCTTTCTTAAGTTCATGCAACTGTAATGTGAGATTAGCCAACTGGTTTTGTAAAGTTGCCATGCTTGTACTGCTCTCAGCTAGAGGTGAAGCCTCTAGTTTCATCGCCATCTCCAACACGTCATCCTGCGTCTGGAGTTTCTGTTGCATTAACGGCAGTCTAATGTGGGGGAGCAGCGCTGCAATAAACTATTCCTTATGCTGCTCCGGCGCGAACTCAAAACTGACTTGGTCGATAAGGGCTTTGAATTTTTTATCAAAGTCCCACACCGACTCTGTAGGTAACTGCTTGATGTCTTTGAGTTCTGTAATGCACTGTGACTCAGACTTAGGTTTCTTAAACTCTTTAATCATGGCAGTCTTGACCTGGGCAAGTGTCCTGGGTACTGTGGTATACTTAATATACCATGTTAAGGCTCGATCTCTTAGTGTGGTGACCAGCTGTACAAGTTTAAGGTTATCGTCTTTGATTGTTTTAATGGTCCACATGGCTTCACAGAGAAACCAATGCTTCTCTGGGTCTTCTGCCCCTGTTCCCTTAAATATAGGTAGCTTCATGTCATCCCCCATTCTATTTCTACGTGGTGGATGTTGATTTACTGTGTTACTACCACTCGGCGGTGTAGGTGGAGGTGATGTAGCAGTGGTAGGTACTGTCTGTGAGCTACTGGATGGAGTTCCTATGGGATTGTTCTGAGTCCTGGTCTATTTTTGTGGGGTGTAAGGGTGGTAAGGGATACCCCCCTCTGTTCCTTCTGTGGTACTGTGACTCTGCTGTCTAGTACTAGCTGAACTGTCTTCAAATATTGGAGAGCTGAAATCTACTTTATACTTCTTTCCATTACGTGTTCGTCCAATGTCATCAAAATCACTTTCAAACTCTTGTGACATTACTATTTCTACTTATTCATCTGAAACTAGATCCATTGTTCCTTTTTCATGTAATAGCATCTTAATGGACAAGTTTAAAGATCTTAGGTACTTACCACGATATCCTTTGAAGAAATAGCGCTCAGCCTCGCTGAAGCTTTTTTTCTGGTCGACTGCAAACTCTGTGACGAAGCCTTCTAGCACACTCGCAAGCCAAAATTCTACTGCCCTCGTGATAGGATTATCCAGGTTCCTCACTGTCTGAATCAGCTCCGGTGTCCAAACAATGTCTCTCTTCTTTTTGAATATGCTTGTATCAGTTAACTTTGATAACCAGTCGTAAAGCTCGTTCCCAAAGGTCGTAAAAAATATCGCATGCAGGTCTGTAATGATATGTTTCTGTAACCAGGCCTCTGTACTCAGTTTAGGACTCATGTTCTCTCATTCAGCAAACTCTTTCTGGTTAGACCAAACCCACTCGTTGAGTTCGTCTCTCGCAGGACGCCACCAGAACATAAGCTCCCATTTGTTCAAAACCGGCAACAGAACCATTTGTTGGCTATCATGGGTAGACCCGGGTTTACTGTATTTAACCAACAACACCCCTCGCTCACTGGCCCTTTCGGCGATAGACTGTGAAGCGGCCCGAAGTCTCACTTGAAGTGATTCTAAAGGGTTGGCCAAGGACTCAAGCGTCTTGGACCAGGTTCTGTGGCATCCTACTTGCGACTAACAACTCTGCTAGTCGCAGGGCCTCTTTCTCTATGTGTCGCACGACCCTCTGCTCGCGTCATGCGATCTCGGTGTCTCGCAGCCCTTCTCACCGCAAGATCTCTCTTTATCCGGCGCGTAGTCCCTGCCTACGTCGCGCAACTTCCACCAAATCGCGGTGACCCCAGCCTTACCGCGTCGCTGCGCACCAGGCGACACGTAACTTCCTTTAACACTAAGTCCTCAACCTCCAGTATCACGCACCGTAGCTCCTCTGCCGGTGCGGTATCACCTCCCTGCGATACCCTAACCCCGCAGCTCAGCGCACTTAGTGTTGTTCGTGTCGACTTGCAAGACTCAACATAACAGGCTGTTCCACACTGCGACTAGTGATTGTTTCAAGCAAAGTATAACTGAACCCGCATACAACATATCAATGGTTTCAACTTATGTCTATCCTTTTATATTACTGCGAATTGAACAATGCTTGCATACATTAAACTGTAACAAGGCTCATAAAATAACTGACAGATGCATCAAATAAACACAGCACAGAAATCAATCACATAACGCAGGATTTTAACGTGGTTCACCTCCAGGATGGAAGTTACGTCCACAGAACTGTGTTTCTATTATAGCTCAAGGGAAGGTAAACATAGTTCTGCTGCACCACATATGCAGCTTGAGATATTCTCTCTTAGATCTCTTTTCTACCTCTATATTGCACCTCTTACAATATACTCTTCCCTCTCTGTCGATCCCTGTGGATCATTACATGAATGCTCTATGAGCCAGCTACTGGTTACAGTAAGATACTACCGCTAATAACAGAACCAGAGCTTGGATTTTTTCAACTGTCTAATACTCTACAAAACAACTACACCAGACGAACCAACCAGCCGACTCTCTAACCAACCCTTTTACAGTACAAAATATATCCCTTTATAGGCGGCCCGAAGGTCTCGCCATTACAACATTGTGGGCCTGTCCCAACAGTAACCCAAACCATAACTAGTGACAGTTGGCGTATCTGTACTTTGAAGTAGCCGCTATCCGTCACACCACAGCTCTTTGCTATCTTCCATGCTTCCCAGCGCTGATCATGGGTACTATGCACCGCTTCCCTTCACCACAGCTTCCTGTAGTATTCCATGCTTCCCAGCGCTGACCATGGGTACCGGCGCTGCTTCCTATATGTCCTTCGTCTTCAATGCCTCGGCCTCGTTGCTCCTTTTCCTTTATGAGGGTAGTTGAGCCCTCTTGTCTTCCGCCGCTGCCTTCAATGCAGTGGGTGAGCTCTCTCTTCTCGGCCGCTCAGGTACCGTTGTCTTCCTTGACTTCTCTGCCTTCTACGTCATGGGTTCCGGCTCTGCTCTGTAGCTGGAAACCTGCTATAGTGTCGTAGCTCTACCTCTTATATCTCCGCCAAAACTGTCTATTCGTCAAAATAGCAGCTTCTTCTGTAGCTGCGGGACCCTACTCCAACAACTTTAGAACCACCCCTTCTTTCTTTTGTTGAAGTTGTGACATTGAAATCCCCTACAATGATGCCAGCTTCCAGCGATTTCCCATCTCTTTACGATTCCAGAGAGCTCCAAAATTATCCTTTGTTTCCATGGAGCATTGGTCCATATACATTTACAACCCAAAAGTTTTCCTTTTTATTCAAATCCTCTAATTCCAAAAATAACCAATTTTGATTCTTAATGGAGGATCTAATTCTAAAGAGAGATGTATCCCACCAAGTGAGGATCCCTCCAGAAGCTCCCATCGCACTTGCTGCTTTTCCTTCACCTTTAGGCCATAATCTATTCATTAAATTCCTACTTTCTATCTCATGCATTTTGGTCTCTTCAACCAAGAATATTGTTGCAAATTCTAAGGTTTTTATTGTTTTAATTGCTTCCAACTTTTGTTTGTCGCCTCACCCTTTACAATTCTAGGAGACTATTTTCATTAATGCTTGTTATTGGGGGGAATAGTCTTATCTTCTTATCCTCAATAGTACCTTGAGTTTACCTCCTTGATGATTTGATTCCAACATGTTGGTCGAGACTAGTTTTCTTACATGTTTCCTTCTCACGGGCTTCTTCCATGTCTCTGATGATTTTGTTACGTTTTCTTCCTTTCTTTGTTAATGGTTCCGCTTCGTGATCTTCTTTACTTTCAAAAGTTTCCTCCCACTATGCCTTTGGTATGGATATGATTACTGATCCCTCTGAACTTTGCAAGGCTTCTGATCTGACTTCAATATATGGTTTCTTCGAGAGGATTGGGATGTGTTATGCTTCCTTATATATTTCTTGTATTACCGGTTCACCTTCATTTTCCTTAGCTTCTTCCATTTCTTTTCCTTTCACCTCTCCTTCTTCTTCCTCATTATTCTATGACAATAGAACATGAAAATTGTTTTCAAGAGCCTTCCTCTTTGTTGGGGATTGTTGTGGGTTAGGGTTCAGTTTATTCCCTTTTTTCCTTGAAACTTCAATCCATTATTCCTCTTGATTTTCTTATGTATCTCATTGCTTCCTTTGTAGGTATAACCTAGAAAAGTGGACATATTCATGAAAAACCTTGCATTTAAACAAGATTTTCTCATAGTCAACTGTTTGAAGGTGGTTCCATCCGTCCATTGAAATATTAATACCCTTTGGAAGATCTTTCTCCAAATCCACTTCCACATAGATTCTTGCACATGAGAACATAGGAGGTTTTGGCTTTGACTTCTCAATATCTTTCCCTAACGAGTTCCCAATATCCCTTAAATCTTCATTGTTCCAGCAATGCAAAGGGAGATGAGGGAGTTTTACCCAGACTAGAATGAAAGAGGGTATATCTTTTTTAGGATCAAAAGATATGTCCCATTTATTGAGATGCATGCCTCTCGACCCAATTGAAATAAGGCCCATTTAGAAATTTGGTTGGACTTCTCCCTATAGAAACAACCTCCAGTTTTTGTTTAACTAGATTTCTATGGCATGACGGGATGGAAAAAGACCTACGAAGCGCTCTACCGTCCCTTTCTTAGATAATACTAGTTTTATATTTGGAAGCAACCAGTGAGAGTTTTACTTCTAGAACAGTCTCTCTCTTAAAACAAACTTTGAGTCTTGTGTGACCATCTTACTTGAACTGGGAATAGAAGCCATTTTTTTAAACAAACATCCAGAGCCTTGCGCCTCTCATCCGGATCAGGGTCCGGCTGAGGAGGGGGATCCATAGCAATATGGGAGCAAAGACCTTGAAACCCTGGAAACCCCTAATCGCTACTAAGAAACTCTAACCACTTTCAAGCATGTTGTTTTGTTGTATAAAATTTCTCACCATAACAAAATTGTGTAATTAGTTGTGTTTTAACCTTCATTTTTCCTTTCCATTTAAATTTTGTATAGTTTTAATAAAAACTTGGTTCTAAATGTGGTGTTATTTCATGAGTTGACACTAAACTCAACATTATTTGCATCGAATTTAGTGTTAAGTTTAGCATTAAATGTACTAACAGGTTACTCAAGTAACTAAAATAAAACAAAGGAAACTATAAATAGAATTTATGAAAAATCAAGGGCTAAAAATAAACCAATCACAACACTTCTTATGAGTGTGAGGGTATTTCTTTTCTTTTTTAACATAAACGAGTAAAGATGATTTTATTAAAATGGTTGAGGATATCCGAAGGAGCCCAAAAAATTTAATAGTAGAATTCATATACAAAATGCCTTGTCTTGAGGACTAGGGACTTCAAAAAAATCCTTGGTCATAGACATCAAAACAAAAATATGAGAATGCCATGAATAACAACTATAACTTCTTACATACTAGCCTAATAATAAAACATATGATAGTACACAAACTAACAAAAAAGAGACCAAATAAGAGGTGAAACAAGCAGGTTGTACACCACATCTTCCAACAATGGATTGTTGGAGCCTTCGAATTTAGCTAATGAAGTCTATTAAGAATATGGTTTTGAAAGTTCAATCTAGCTAATGAAGTCTTCAACATTTTGAAAGTCCCGAGCAATTCTATTAAGAATATGATTTTGAAGCATATGACATTTATTGAAATGATTGTGAGCCTACCAGATAACATGAAGAGATTCCCCAAATATCATGATATGAGATATGTCTAGAGATGAAAAGGGCTTTGAGCCAAGATGAAAGGCATAAATCTCAAAATAATTGTTGGTTGTGTTTTCTAGTCCCCAATAATACCAAGCCACTTCTTTTCCACTAAGGTCAAAGAAGAACCCTGTCGCACCTACCACCCCTAATGTGAGGGTATTTTTATTATTTTATTTAAAATCCATCATTTTTCCTCACAAAATCCCCTCAAAGACTACACTTGTAATATTTTCTCAATCTCTATGTTTCTCTCTTCTATTCTCCTCCCTTCTCCTTTTTTCCCTTAGGGTTTCATTCTCATGGAGGCTAGGGTTTCAATAATTTCATGAAGGGACCTATATGAGGAAGGGTTCATGTTGAAGCCACAACCCCATCTTAATTAAGAAACCTCCTGAAGATTCGGACATTAAATTTATGAATTTACAATGTTTTTTTTAATGAAAACATCCCTTATTTTTTGGTCGGAGTCAAGGACATAGATTTCCCCCAAATTTTCTATCCCACATTCGGGAATCTATTTGTATATACCAAAATCAAGCTTCAAGACTTGAAGCTAATGGATTATCACTAGAATGGAAGCCATGGAAACAATTTTTTTTTTTTTGTACTTGATCGTAAAGTTGCTTGGTCTTTATGCATAAATATATGAATATTTACTTAATGAAAAAACCAACAAAAATGTGGTTTTGATCATTTTGGAAAAATATCCATAAGAGATGGACATCAATTTACCATGTTTTAAAAGAAATTTTGGAAACGTTAATTTGAACCATGTAAATATTACATTTAGTAAAGCATTATTGTTTTCAATTTTTGTATAGAGACAAAAAAAACCTTTAATGATAGCAATTTTTTTCAATTTTAGCGTTTTTTGGGTTTCTAAACAAAGTGGTTCCATTTATAATATAAATGAACTACGACTTTAAAAAAATAACACATACACATATCGTCAATGTACCTTACGCCCAACTATTGTCACATTCCCTTGTGTTATTATTATGTCCCCAACAAGGGATATACAAAAATCATTCACCCCCTATTAATTTGTTTATATAGTTTATAAATATTTCCTCGGTTTTTAGTTTTGGGTGGTATGTGTATAGTTAAAAGAAGAATTTCTTAAATAATATGAATTTTTTAAGTTTTAATTGGACTGAATTGATGATGTCTATCTCGGGAATTATGCCTTCCCACTTTGACGGCGTAGCCTGCGTCATCCATTATTAATGCTCGTTCATGTGTGTTGTTCATGCATGTTCATCCATTATTTTGAATTTATTGATACAAATAGAAAATTGGGCTCCTACAAAGTGCATAAGGGATTAATGGCGGGTTCGAATGCTTGAAGCGGACGGGGGGTATCATGGAGATGAAAAATAAACTGGTTTCGAGCCATAGGTGGGCTAGATATTTTGCATGCAAATAAATTGTGATGTCACAGAATCAACAGGGGGAGGAAAAAGGTTGAGATTTGCTTGCTTCAAGGATTGAGATAAGTGGCAAGGAAGTCTAGTATTTTTTGTCTTTTCTTTCTCATCCTACAATGACACTCATTACTTGAATATCAAGCCAATTACATAGTCGATGGGACCTCGACAACTAATTCGCTCAGAGAAAAAATGGTATGGATTCCAAGGGTTTCAGCTATTGCTATTTTTCCTGTGGATATATTTTTTTGCTCAAATCAAGTTGTCTGAGATTCAACCTTGTTGGCCATCTCTCTTGTCCGATTTGTAGTGATGAATGTGGGCATATACTCTTGCAAATTGGGATCATTTGGCTAGGTATTTGTGTCCATTTGAATGTGTAGACCCTGCTTGGTTCAAACATCATGTGTTTTTTCAAACTTTGTGCAGTTTCATGGGGTTGACAGTATCGAGGTGCCCTTTGTCATAGGGCTCGCAATTCAATTGCTTAGTTTCTCTTCGTGTTGATGAGAAACCTATGGGTTTTTTGGCCCTCTTCTATGTGACCGAAGGACTTATGCATATAGAATGTGTTGCTTCATTGCCTTTGAGGTACACAGTTGGGAATTTTTGTTTATGTTTGCAAGTGGTACTTTTACTTGTATTATTATATTGTCTTATTATTTTTATTATTGACAAAGATGGTTTTCAGTATCCATAGTAACGGGATAATTCTTTTCCACCCAAAAGATAGTCATTAAAAGCATGAGATTACCCATTTACCAACAAAAGAGATGCGTCGTTAGCTTATTGATCCATTATCGAACCATCATAGTACAAAACCCGATGAAGAGAGATTATCAATATCTCCAGAAATCAAAATCTATTTCCACCTTACAACATAGAGGATTCCATCATGCAATAAGAACACGAAATTCTTCATGGCATTTATGATGTAAGAGAATCCGACCATAGCAGGCCAAGGACTTGCGGTTTCCAATTCCAATTACAAGACACGAGTAGGTGGAATCTGCGTTGTTAACACCATATTTATATTCACGTGTAATGTTTCCATCTCACCACACTATGATGTCTAGGGTGGTGTTTTCCATAAACAATGTGAATAATTCGT
This sequence comes from Pseudotsuga menziesii, assembly GCA_001517045.1. Taxonomy (NCBI): domain Eukaryota; kingdom Viridiplantae; phylum Streptophyta; class Pinopsida; order Pinales; family Pinaceae; genus Pseudotsuga; species Pseudotsuga menziesii. The sequence goes on along the minus strand of LPNX010065509.1, from coordinate 312,664 downwards.
TTCTCGAACATAATTGCTCAAGAGACGACAATATTAAAGTGGTGGAGTAGCTTTCAACGTACATGCATTTCTTCCATCGTTCTTCTACTCTTCATGCTCAGCTTCAACGACTCTCCATAATCTTCAGCTTCCAAACTTCTTTTACAAGGTAAGCTTCATAAAGGTAGTACTACTTGGGATAAATCACAATGGGTAATAACCTTAATAGTTGCAACTTTTAATTATAAATGGAACTCCCATGATGTTTCAGGTTCATTTGATATGCAGGTCGGGCTTCTATTTTTGTGTTTCTCTTTTGGGTATTTGCGATATAGGGTTGTTTTTGCTCAGTTGTGTTGTAGCAGTTGAGTCTACCATGTAAATAAATGGTAGGAGATCCTCCTATGTAGTAGTTGTTGTGATTAAGAAAAAAGAAATATCCATATAAGCAGTGAAGAAAAGTAAGTTAGAGAAGAGGAAGCAAGCCTTGTAAGTTGCAACATTTTGAATATGAATGTGTATTTTTCTTTGGTTTTTCCCTGATTGTTGGATAGTCCAGATACTGTAGAGTCTAAGCTTAGCTAGTTACAAAGCAGTAAAACCTTCCTTAAGACTTTCCCTAAGTTACTTTTCCCCAACTACATATTCCTTTTGTTTGAGAGCCATAGCCTATTTCTTAGAGTGTCTAACCTTAGTACAAGCAGTCGCATGCTATACGGTAGGAGCTAGACAAATAATCATGTGTATATGTATGAATGGCCCTAAATTGAATCTCTTATGAAGTGTATAAGCATCGATCTACAATTTATTTATGGACTTCTTATTGTGTCAAAATCTAGTACAAGCAGCCACATGCTCTAAGGTAGGCACTAGCCAAATAATCATGTTTATTTGTATGAATGGCCCCAAATTGATTCTCTTATGAAGTGTAGCATCAATCCGTAAGTTATTTCAGCCAATCCAAAGCTCCGTAGTATATAGGACTAGATGTAGTTGATTTTGTCTAATGTTCGCTTACTGAGCTCCAACCTGTATCTGAAAAGGAGAATCACAAAAGGCCACCTTTGGTTAGCCTTATTCGTCAAGAATGTGGGTAGACCGTGATAAATTGATTTTAGAATCACTTTTATTAAACGGGGTACCTTATTGACCTCTCGTGACATGCTCCTCATAAAGCATGAAAAAATTTGTATACAAAACTAGACAATCTATGTTAGTTATAGTGGCAATCTTTTTATTAATAAATAAGCCATCGTACGAAAAACATCATAGAAAACTTGAAACTCTCACTATTTTATGATTCAATAGCTACATATGCAACAACAAAAAGTTCAACTCTTTTCCACTGAACCAAACACTAAGCATATACTTAAAAATGTCAAAAATGTGCTCCACGGAAAAGCCTTACATTGTTGCTTGGTTTAGATTTGCATTTAAGGTTTGATTATTGAACATAAAAGGTGATATATTATTTTTATTCCTACTTAATATTCAAACGTTTCTCCATGCATGAGTGTACTAATTGCTTGTGAATCAAATGTTGTTGACTTTAATTTGTAAGCACAATAAGCAAATAAAGACTATTTGTCGAAGTTTTTGGATCATCTCATTAAAGTACATGCATCCAAATAAAAGTTTTGGATTATTTTAAGGATTTGGATCATCTTCAAAATGTCCATACATATAAAATAAAAAATTGGATTATTTTAAACATGAGGTGATAGTTATTGTAGGCATGTAAAAGCAAATATAGCGTATAATATTCGAAAGCGAAAACAAGAGGCACATGCTTGTTGGTATCACCTCCACCTGTTGCATAGTGGAGATAATTATATTATACGTTCTCAAATAATTGTGAGCGCGTGGCTCAGTAAAGCTGTGAATTTTTTTTCCTAAAAAGATTTGCTATTTTTCATTTTTTGAAGCGTTGTTTCGCCCAATTTTCATGGGGTAAAAATTTTTCACCCTAAAAATCGCCAAATTATTATATAAACGATATAAAATCCTTGGAAATTAAAATATTTTTTGAAAATATCCCCAATCATTTTATAGTTGGCGTTTTAAGAATTGGTAATATTCGCCAACATTTATACATTATTAAATAATTATGGTTCCTTAAAATCATCCTTGAGAAAGACCCTCATATCAAATATATTGTGTATCAAGCCTACATGGCCAGGCACTTGGGTGGTAGGCATGACGAATGTGCACATAGACTCCAAGTGTTGTCTCAAGCTAACCTTGTGGAGAACCATGCATTCTTGACTAGTGTTTTCGTCTTGAGAATTGACTATATATATTTTTAATTTAAAGTTTAATAAATTAATTTCAAATTTCAAAATGATATAATTTATTTAAAGTTATAATCTTTTAAGTTGTATAGTGTTTATGGTCTTAATCAAATATTTTTTTTTAAAGTTTTAATTAAATAACTTTTGTATTTTATTAATAGTTCTAAAGTTTCACAACGTATTAGTAATGGTCAATATGTATCAAGTTTCAAAACGCTATAGTGTTGATCTCAAAGACATTGTCACCCAGTGCCTCTTGTTGGAATGACTATTCACATGCGTTATCCACTTCATTTGTTTTTTGAACAATTCTTCTATCCAAATCTTTCGATTTCCTAAGTCCCCTAAATTAATATGGTTCAATCCAGACGAGTCATCAGAAATAAATAGAACATGAGGAGGAAGATTTAGATAAAGAAGATAGAGAACACAATGCCTCCACTAGTTGGTGACGTTCTGTAATGTCTTCTAGTTTCAAGAAACAATGTTCTCATTTTAAATCTATTTTACACATTATAAAGAAACATTTTTTTGGTTTATTTGTATATAATATTATAAATATCAAATTTATATAAAGTAAATAAAGAAAAAATAATTCTCACTCTAAATTTATCAAGTAACACAGATTTAAACAATTATATATATCGTTTTTGTTTCTATTATCCATCTAAACTCTTTTGTATGTGTGTTTATTTAAATTCTTTTTTTTATAGTTTCACTCTTAAAAAAATACCTAATAACAATATCGAAAACATTACTACTTTTAACTTTTATTAAATAATATATTATCCAAAAAAATTCAAAATCATTCAAAGAAAAATATTAATAAAAAAAAAATCACACGAATACGGTCCCACAAATTACAAATATGTCTCATTCACCACCAAAAGATATAACGAGTTATATATTTTATTCATTTTCTTAAAACCATTCAATTTATGAAGTGTGACATAAGACAATGGATAAATTCGTACCAACTATTTTCATGATGGCAAGTTCAAATAAATTTCAACATGGCTTTTAAATTTCTTATTGTTATGTATGAGTTTTGACGAAAGTCCTTTTTTCAACTTGGGAAAAAACAAACTTACTTGTTATTCTAGATAGAATTAAAGTTATATAGTTTAGAACCAAGAGGATTGAGGATTGGAGCCTTCTTTAGAAATCAAAGCTGAAGATTAGTTATATCAGATACATCAAAAGCATTGAGTGCCAAGTGCTTTAAACTATGGAATTTGTTACATTTACAAGAAGTATAAAGTGGTATGTATGGATTGATACAAAAGACCTTACTAAAAGGTTGCAATTAGCTAGCCTAAGGTCAATCTAGATGAGATGTAAGTATTGGACCTTACCAAAAAGTTGCAATTAGCTATCCTAAGGTCAATTTATTTAGACGAGATGTAAGTATTGGACCTTACCAAAAGGTCGCAAATAGCTAGCCTAAGGTCAATCTACCTAGACGAGATGTAAGTATTGCTGACAGGGAACAACTTTAAAAACTGAGATTTGTTGGGGAGATTGTTGGCTAGAATGACACAGAGGTTTTTTGGTTGTCATTGATGGCATTCAAATTTAAGATGATGAAGATCAATGGTGGAAAGAAATTCCGCGGATCGGAGATGCAAGGTAGAATTAAGTTTTTCTATTTGCGGAGTCCATTAAAAAGTGCAACTTTGAAGGGCTGAGATCGACACAAGGCAAGATCCACAGCGCTGAAACATTCTGCGGGTTGAACATGCTCGGATGAAGAAACTTTTTCAAATCGCGAAATAGGTTACTTGATGGAAAGATCGGGTGGTTGAGAAAGGAGCGGAGATAGATCTACGGTCGTGAATAATTCCGCGGATTGAACTAGCACGGAAAAAGTCAGGATTTCAATTCGCAGAAAGTGGTAGAGGCTACAGAGATCGACAGTTACGACAAGATATCGGGTTGATTGACGGACAAGGTGAATTCCACGTTTTGAAGATGCTCGCTCGATCAGAAGTGAAAGAATTAGCTGAATGTTAAAGTTTTCAAGTTTGGATGGTTTCGATGAAGACAAATTATAGATCAACGGTTGATGTTGATTCCCCCAAATCAAGTTGTGCAGGTTGATAGTGTTGAGATTTTGTATGAATATTGGTTCCTGACTTCCGAGCCGCAACGCCGAGCGGATGGCTTATTTTGTTCATGACCACTATGGCGGTTGACTTCTCTAGTTCATGGGCGCTACGACGGATGGGAAAGGAAGTTTGTGAAGCGCTTAAAGGCATAAATCATGAAAATGTCAAAAAACGTTATGTGTATAATCTAACGGTTATAGGAAGTTATAGAATGATAACTGATTCTTGATCAGGAATACGAAAGGTTGGGAAGCTGAAGCAGTTGAGGTGTACGTGTATAAAGGTGAGCTGAAGTGAACTGTGTAGGGTTAGTCATTCAATGGAGATACTGAACTCGGTAAGTAAAGAAGAATGATCTGAAGAAGTGATAGAGTGAAGAGTAGTGACTAAGCATGCACAGACCAAAGACCAGACAATGAACGAAACAGAGAATAGGTAGCAGAGGCAGAACAAATGAGAAGCAGAGATAAACAAAACCAGAAGAAGAATGAAGACAAATGCTGAGTATAGCAGAATGAAAGCAGAGCAGAAGAACAGAACATAGATGAAGTGGTAAGCATCGTTATATAAGTATCATTGTATTGTATTGATTCAACGTAATTCTAGCTAAAAAGGGTGGTAGGGTGGTGCTAGGGAGGATTGTTGTCCTCAATATTTAGTGGCTGCTAAAGAACTTTGAGAGTTGGTGCTCTTTACAAGTCGGTGCTTGTAATTAAGAGGTTGTAGCATCATTTGAGTAGGAGCTCAAAGAAAGAGAGGATGTACAGAAGTTGAAGCTTTCCTGACATCTTAAGAAGAAGAGGTTTTTCCCTTTATGGGTTTCCTCATGAAATATGTGTCTCTATGTATTTTGTGTGATTGAATGATGATGGTTTGCTTTACATGTTAAATCTGTTGCAATAGAGTTTCTGCTAATAAAGAATGAATATAGAATTCCTCATAACATATTGACTGTCATAAAACTTCAAGGATAATTTTTTTTAAAAATTGTATAAGATTGTTTAAGCACATAAATTAACTTATTCACCCCCCCCTCTCAGTTATTTGAATACTTTCAACAATTGGTATCAAAGTCAGTTCCTTTAGTCTAAGGAAGATCTGATAAGCTTAAACATGACAAGTCATGATGGTTCAACCAATAAATCTCCTCTGTTTGATGGAACAAATTTTTCTTTTTGGAAAGTTAGAATGAGAACATACCTAATGTCCTTAGGTGCTGATGTTTGGGAAGTGGTAGAAACTGGATATACGAAACCTATTATACTAGCTTCCAAAGATGATAAGCTAGAGTTTAGTTTTAATGCAAAGGCAAAGAATGCTATACTGAGTGGTCTTTCAGAAGTTGAGTTTGTAAAGGCAATGCATTTTGAATCTGCAAAAGAAATGTGGGATAAACTCGTTAGTAGCTATGAAGGAAATGAAAAAGTAAAAGATTCCAAACTTCAAACTTACAGACTAAAATTTGAATAGCTAAAGATGAATGAGGATGAGACTGTTAGTAAATATTTCTTAAGAGTTGAAGAACTTGTGAATGCCATGAAGGGTCTTGGTGAGAAGATTGGGGAAGCTCCTCTTGTTCAAAATATTTTGAGATCTCTACCTGATAAGTTCAATCCAAAAGTCTCTGCAATAGAAGAAATGGATGATCTAAAAACCTTATCTATTGACCAACTTCTAGGAACTTTAACTTCCTATGAAATGAGGATCAGTAAAGATAAATATACCATTAGAGAAGCTTCTTTCAAAGTAGACAAACATGCATATTCTAAAATGGAAAAGATTGAGGAAAAATTTGTAAGAAGACTGAAAACTAGATCAAGAAAATATAAAGGGAAGTTGCCTTTTAAATGTTTCAACTGTGGTAAGGTAGGGCACTTTGCGTATAAATGCCCTTATAAGGAAAAAGATTAGAATTCTGTTGATGAAGAGAAACACACATTTAAGAGATACAATAAAAACAATAACTATAAAAAGAAAAGTTTGTGTGCAAATGATGTTGATCCCTCAGAAGTTACGGACAGTGAGTCATCTTGTGAAGATAAATTAAATGATTTTATGCTTATGGCCATAGAATATCTTGAAGATGAATATGTTGGAAGTGATATGAACAATGAAGATGTTGTAGTTGATATGGAAGGCGAGTTGATTAGTGCATTGGAAGAAATTGACAGACTCAGACTAAAGAAGAGAAAACAAAAACAATTGCTAATGCAGTTTGAAAAGAATGTTAACGAACTAAGTACATATTGTATCTTGTTAAAGGTAGAACTAGAAGAAGCAAAGAAAATAAGCGATGTTCTAAAAGAACAATTATCACAGAAAAATATGAGATGTGAAGTATTGGAGGAAGAAGTAGTTAAATTCAGAAAAGAATTGGAGAAATTTCAATCTCTCTATCATCAAAACTTGTCAAGTATTAAAGATTCAGAAGAACTAAATAACATCCTGAGTAAGAAAAGATCTCCTTTGAACAAGACAATATAGGTTATGAAGAAGGTACAAGTAGCAGTCAATCATAAAACAAGGAATCAACTAACTTTGATTAACTTTCAAAACAACAATCAGCAAGAGTACACAAAGTCAGCAAATTTCATCAAAACTGAAGCGAATAAAAACAACAGTGAAGTTAAACTAATGAGTGGTAAAGATGATATATCTATAGGAACATATAATAGTGCTCTGTAGTCAAGAAAGCATGAAGAAGAGGTAAAGAACAGAACGACAAGGCAATCTATTTCAAGAAAACAACCAAAATTCAGGTACCAATTTTTTTTTAATGGTTACTATTATTGTTTTTTTGACTTTGGTCATAAAGCTATAAATTGTGTTTTTAACTTTAGAAACATACAACGAAGAATATTTAGCAATAACCAAATGCTGCAACATAAGGTGAAACAGTTAATGAGCCAACAAGAGCATCATTCTAGTATTCCATCTCCAACTAGAAGAAGAGATCATGGTAGAAATATCAATTCTTTTGAGTTGTTGTACAACATGCTAGAATGTTATATTTGTCATAATTTTGGACACAAAGCCACATAATGCTATTTAAAGAATTATGAATCAGATTCAAGAGTAGATTATTCAGTTAAAAATGCAAAAGTATGGAAGAAGAAAGAAAACAACCAGTGTGGGTTAGTGCTTTCTGCTCAAAGACAAAAGGACGACTGGTATATTTGCAGTGGATGTTCCAAACACATGACTAAGGATAAAAGTAAATTTCTATCTCTGAGCAAACACAAATCAGGAGATATAACTTTTGGAAATGATGCTCCAAGGAAAATCAGAGGCAAAGGGTTGGTAAGTTCGAATAGTAAAGGAAAAGCTCAAGATGGATTGTTTGTAGATGGCTTGAAGCATAATCTTCTTAGTGTCAGTCAGGTATGTGACAGAGAATGTGAAGTTGTTTTCACCTCTAAAGAGTGCAAAATAAAATATATATCTTCAGGTCAATTGGTTGCCAAAGGTATAAGAACAAAAAACAATGTCTATGTTTTGAAATAAGATAAGGAAGAGAGTCATCTAAGCAAGTATGATGAGAGTTGGATATGGCATAAAAGACTTGCACATTTGAATTTTTGGTCATTTAATCAAGCTTAGAAAAAATGGAGCAGTAAAATATTTTCCTAAGATATCAAAACCATGTGACTCTGTATGTAAACCCTATCAAATGGGAAAACTGACTCGAACTCAGTTTAAATCCAAGAGCTTCACATCAATAGATAAACCTCATCAATTAGTGCATGTGGATTTATGTGGACCATCAAGAAATGAAGGCACAGGAAAAGAAAACTATGTTATGCTAGTTATTGATGATTATTCTATACTAACATGGGTTTCTTTCCTGAAAGAAAAATATGAAGCATTTGAAAAATTCAAAGTATTTAAGGCTCTGACTGAGAATAAAACAACAAAAAGATTAAAAGAAATAAGATCTGATAGAGGAGGAGAGTTCTATTCAAAGGAATTCAAAGAATTATGTGATGAACAAGGAATCAAAAGAGAATATACAATTTCAGGGACTCCACAACAAATTGGAGTAGTTGAGAGACCGAATAGATCAGTTCAACAGATGGCAAGGTCAATGATGAATGAAAGAAATATTTCTTAGACATTCTAGGTAGAGGCAATTCACACATATGTTCATATTCTTAACAAATCCCACTTAAGGCCAAACGGTGATAAAACTCCTTATGAGTTGTGGTTTGGGAGCCCTGCTTCAATCAAGCACTTTAAAGTCTTTGGAAGTAAATGTTATATCAAAAACAATGATGCAAATCTTGGCAAATATGATGATAGGGCTGATGAAGGAATCTTTTTGTGGTATGCTACAAACAGTAAAGGATACAGATGCTATAATAAGAGGTTACATAAAATGGTTGACAGCATTGACATTAAAATTGATGAAGGTATGCCTATCAAAGACATTCAGATAAGCAGTGTTGAATCAAATACAAAGGATATAGCTGAAGAGGAAGTAGAACAGGTCCAAGAATCAGAAAAGCAAGACTCCGAGTTAGATAATGAAGGTACAGATTCACAACAGCAATCAGTAAAACCCTCTTCAAGAATTATTCAAAAAAATCATCCTGAAATTCAGATTATTGGTAACAAGAATGAAGGTATACATACAAGAAGAAAGTTACTCAAGGATTCAGAGCAGTCTCACATTGCTTTTCTATCTATAATAGAACCCAAGAATTTTTATGAAGCCAGTGAAGATGAAGATTGGATAAAAGCCATGAATGAAGAGCTTGATCAGATTGAAAAGAATAATACTTGGGAACCTGTTCCTAGACCAACAGACAAGAATGTGATTGGTTCCAAATGGGTCTTTAAGAATAAAATGAATGAACAAGGACAAATTGTGAGGAATAAAGCTAGATTGGTTTGTAAAGGGTATGCTCAGATTGAAGGATGATATTTTGATGAAACCTTTGCACTTGTGGCAAGAATGGAAGCTATCAAAATGTTTATTGCTTATGTATATCACAAGAAGTTCAAAATTTATCAGATGGATGCCAAGTCAACATTTCTCAATGAAGATCTAGAAGAAGAAGTTTATATGGAACAACCTGAAGGATTCTCACTAACAGACAATCATGATTATGTCTGCAAACTAAAGAAGGATCTGTATGGATTGAAACAAGCACCTAGAGCCTAGTACTATAGATTAGACAAATATTTACAAGAAAAAGGATTCAAGAAAGGCACTGTTGATAGTAATTTGTACATCAAAACAGAAGGTGATGACTTATTAGTTGTTTGGGTTTATGTTGATGATATTATTTTTGGATGTACTAATGATTCTTCTATTCAATGGTTTTCTAATGCCATGCAATTTGAGTTTGAAATGTTCATGATTGGAGAACTGTCATATTTTCTTGGTCTTCAAATCACTAAGAGTTCTGAAGGTTTGTTTATCTCCCAAAAGAAGTATCTAAAGGAAATGTTGAAGAAATTTCAAATGGAGAATTCTTCACATGTTAGTACCCCTATGATTCTTGGCTGCAAGCTTAGCAAAGATGATATTTCACCTGATGTTGATCAAAGAACATATAGGTCAATGATAGGAAGTCTTATGTACATCACTGCATCTCGTATTGATATTATGCATGCTATTGGAATGGTAGGAAAATTTCATTATGCTCCTAAACAAAGTCACTTGGTTGTTGTGAAGAGAATTTTCAAATATCTGAAAGGCACAATGACTTATGGTCTCCGGTATCCTAGAAATAAAAAATTTCAGTTAATTTCATATTCAGATGTTGACTAGGAAAATTGTTTGAATGAGAGAAAGAGCACAAGTGGAGGTGCATTCTTCTTAGGTGATTCGTTAGTAGCATGGATGAGTAAAAAGCAAGGTTCAATATCCTTGTCTACTACTGAAGCTGAATACATTGTTGTTGCCACTTGTTGTACACATGTACTATGGATGATTCAGACTCTTGCAGACTTAGAGGTGAAATATATTGAACCCATCCCCATTCATTGTGACAACACAAGTGCCATTAGTGTGTCTAAGAACCCTGTCTTGCATTCGAAGACTAAGCACATTCCTATCAAGTACCATTTTCTAAGAGAGCAAGTCACAAACAAAGTAGTTCAATTGAATTTCATTCCTTCTAAGGAACAGACTGTTGATATCTTTACTAAACCATTATCAAACACTCAGTTTGAATATTTTCGCCAAAAATTGGGTGTCCTACTCAATTCCAACTGATCTCCTCACTTTGATAGGGGGATCTTGTGTTTATTGAACATCTGATAGGAGTTTGAAGTGACAAGTATTTGAGTCTATCTTGATAGGGGTAGTTGTTTTGTTCACAATGTGTTTTTGACATTGATGTCAAAGGGGGATACTTTCATTTAATTGGAAAAAATTGGTTGACAAATCAGAAGAAGATGTTCCAGAAGTTTGGGGTTGCCATCAATGCCAAAGGGGGAGATTGTTGGGGAGATTATTGGCTAGATTGACACATAGGTTTTCTGGTTGTCATTGATGGCATTCAGATTTAAGATGATGAAGGTCAATGGTGGAAATGAATTTCGCGGATCGGAGATGGAAGGTAGAATTAAGTTTTTGTATTTGTAGAGTTCGTTAAAAAGTGCAACTTTGAAGGGATGAGATTGACACAAGGCAAGATCCATGACGCTGAAACATTCCGCGGGTTGAACATGCCCGGATGAAGAAACTTTTTCAAATCGTGGAATACGTTAATTGATGGAAGGATTGGGTGGTTGAGAAAGGAGAGGAGATAGATCTATAGTCGTGGATAATTTTGTGGATTGAACTAGCGCGAATAAAGTCAGGATTTCAATTTGTGGAAAGTGATAGAGGCTACAGAGATCAACGGTTACAACAAGAGATCGAGTTGATCGACGGACAAGGTGAATTCTGCGTTCTGAAGATGCTTGCTCGATCAGAAGTGAAAGAATTAGTGAAATGTTAAAGTTTTCAAGTTTGGACGATTTCGATGAAGACAGATTATAGATCAACGGTTGATGGAGATTCCCCCAAATCAAGTTATGCAGGTTGATAGTGTTGAGCTTTTGTATGAAGATTGGTTCCTAACTTTCGAGCTGCAATGACTGGCGGATGGATTCTTTTGTTCATGACGGCTATGGTGGTTGACTTCTCTAGTTCATGGATACTACGACGGATGGCAAAGGAAGTTTGTGAAGCGCTTAAAGCCGTAAATCATGAAAATGTCAAAAAATTATATGTGTATAATCTTACGGTCACAGGAAGTTATAGAATGAAAATTGATTCTTGATCCGGAATACGAAAGGTTGGGAAGCTGAAGTAGTTGAGGTGTACGTGTATAAAGGTGAGCTGAAGTGAACTGTGTAGGTTTAGCCGTTCAATGGAGATACTGAACTCGATAAGTAAAGAAGAATGATCTGAAGAAGAGATAGAGTGAAGAGCAGAGACTAAGTATGCACCGACCAAATACCAAACAATGAACGAAACAGAGAATGGGTAGCAGAGGAAGAACAAATGAGAAGCAGAGTTAAAGAAAACCAGAAGAAGAGTGAAGACAAATGTCGAGTATAGTAGAATGAAAGCAGAGCAGAAGAACATAACAGAGATGAAGTGGTAAGCATCATTATATCAGTATCATTGTATTGTATTGATTCAAAATAATTCTAGCAAAATAGGGTGGTAGGCTGGTGCTAGGGAGGCTTGTTGTCCTCAAGATTCAGTGGGTGCTGAATAACTTTGAGATTCGGTGCTCTTTACAAGTCGATGCTTGTAATTCAGAGGTTGTAGCCTCATTTGAGTAGGAGCTCAAAGAAAGAGAAGATGTACAGAAGTTGAAGCTTTCCTGGCATCCTAAGAAGAAGAGTTTTTTCCCTTTATGGGTTTCCTCATGAAATCTGTGTCTCTATGTATTTTGTGTGATTGAATGATGATGGTTTGCTTTACATGTTAAATCTGCTGCAACAGAGTTTCTGCTAATAAAGAATGAATATAGAATTCCTCATAACATATTGACTGTCGTAAAACTTCAAGGATAAAAGTTTTTTTAATTGTATAAGATTGTTTAAGCATAGAAATTAACTAATTCAACCCCCCCCCCTCTCAGTTAATTGAATACTTTCAACAAGAATAATCAGAGAGACGACTACCATAGGCCTATACGCGTATGTTCATGGAAACCCAAAAATAAAATTGTATCGGTATTTAGTAAATGGGAGTGAATCCATCATCAACCTTTTCAAAATCAACACTACTAGAACTAGGGTTAACATTGATAAGGGTAAATTTGATATTAATTCCGCAAAAATGGAATTTGTTGTTATATTGATAGGAAGGTTAAGTATATAATTAACAATTAACTAGATTGTTTAATTAAAATGGGGTAAATTGTATGTGTAATTAAATTTGTATGGCAAAGATTACCATGAAATCGATTTTTATACTGATAATCCTTTAACAAATTATGAATTAAGTAAATTAAAAGATAGAAAAATTCAATTTCTGGGTCAAAGAAGTAAAGTTTTGTTTTAATTTAGTGTTAACTATTTTCTTTTCTTAAAATGAATAAAAATTTTATGGGTAAAGTTACACAATCAAAATTCTTATCAATTATGTAAAAGTATAACTTCCAAAAAAAAATCATTTTAAAGTGAAAAAGAAAATTAATGAATTTATCCTCTTTTAAACCTATTTTAATTGAAAATATTGAATTATTAACTTAACAATAAATTTAATAATTTTATACCACTTTTACGAACACAATTTCATATAATTATTCATATCATATTTCTTATATCCCGAGCCTCATCAAACCTATAAACACACCTTCCTTATTTTGATTCCACTATCAAATTCTGGTTAAGATCCAAATTATGGTTAAGATCCTATTGTGTCTCATGTGCACTCCCTTCAAGCCATATGCATCACTCACTTATCACAGTTGTCTTCTAAACTATCATAAATCCATCTTAAATTCAAATCTATCAAGCATAGAGAGAGATACAACTTCTTGAGTTGTTTTATATAGACACACACACACAAAGAAAAAAATTACACCTCAAGCAATATGATTCACTTTAGTGCTTGATAGATTCAGGTTTAAGATGGATTTATGTTGGTTTTAATTTTTTATTTTATGAGTCGAAATGAATATTTTTATTACATTTTATTTTTGGTAATGTTACGTTACCTAACATTACAACATCTTCCCCATACTAGTTGTAGAGCACCCCGCTACTCTCGATGCAATTGAATATTACAGCATGCTTGTATACACTGATTTTATGTGTACTATTCAACCATTCATAAGTGTTTGAGCACTCTGCTTGGAAGTTTTTGGTGAAGATTTTATGATAGAGTATTTGTGTAAAATACTTACTCTCTCTTCTCCTTTTTAGTCTCGTAAGTTCATTCTTTTTAGTTTTGCATAATCTTTTGATTTTCAATTTCATTTTGAAAGGTTAATTTTTTTTTTAATATAGAAAAAACTATCATAACTCAATTGTCAATTAGTAGTGACAATAGTCATCGTTGATTGTTGTCGATAAATGTATGCTAACTTATCAACATTATTCAAAAAAATCATGCTACCTAAAATAACATGTTGATGGTTGATAAGAAGAAGACAAACTCTTAACAATGAAAAACAATTTGTTTTTACTCAACCCAAAAAAAAGCTAAATACCTTTAATCTTTTTATTTAATTTTCAAATTAATATACACAAAAAAACACTTTAAATTTTATATATCATCTTATACAATAAAGTAACTTAATAGATAAACTGGCTACTTTTCTTATAAATTACCCCTTTTGATTGTTCGTGATCACTTACTCAAGATTCAATTTTACCAAAAGGGTATAGCAAAGGTGTTATCCTAATTTCATTGTGAATATCCAACTTAACTACTTGAATACGAGAATGCTAACTCCCTTGAAAAAGTAAAGTTGTTGCCTTGGATCCTATGACTCGTGGATGAACTAGCCTTTACCTCTACCCAAATACATTTAAGATTATTCGGGAAATAATCTTCTAAAAGAGGCATATTAGACCATGGACACATTTCTCACTTTGTAAGTAGAGTGCTTTATGTCAATTAATATGTTTTGAGCATGGTATATTTGTATCATCTTTCAAATTTGTATGAACTTGTTTTCGAAAAATACATGTAGAGATCAAAAGTTTAGTAAAGGACTTTAAGATCAAACTTGATTAGGTGGATCTGTCCCATCAAAACAATTTTGAGCTTCTTGATTTTATAAATGCTTCAATTCCACTCATTGTTCCTAGCATTGTAAAGGTGAACAGAACAAATAATGATATGTAGGATGTGTCCTTGTAGTTCTAGATGTTTTTGATGTTATAATCTCTAATTCAAAATGAGTCACAAAACATATATTCACAAAATTTTATAGATATATATACAAAATTGGGAAATAATCTTAAAATTTTATCAAATAAAAAAACTTAAGATGGGTGAACACCATAAATAATGTTTATGGAAGGATAAATTCTATATATTCTCTTAAAAAAAATTCATGCAATAACAATATTTTTTTGCATATGTTAAAAGGAGGACTTTATCACTATTGAAAACTACTATGCTAACCCTAAAATTAATCACTAGTGGCTTATACATTATTGACCAGGACATATTAAATTTTTTGAATGCTAACTACCTTATGGGCTTGGGATTTATTTAATAATAATTAACACAGTAAACCTAGTCCACATTAAATGGTCATCATATATTCACATTAATAACTCTAATGGACCCTTAGGTCCTCATTACATCACTAGGGGGGCACACCATTTGACCTCCCTTTGAAAAGTGTTGCACTCAACACTTATGACATAAAAATCTATAAGTTAGGGTTCTAGATATGAGTTTTACATTCAATGTTGATACCCATCTTAAATTCATCTTAAACTTAGATCTATCAAGCATCGAGAGGGATCCAATTTCTTGAGGTGTAATTTTTTTCATCTTATAATTTTTACACGTTCAGAAAAATTTTACACCTCAAGAAATGTGATCCATCTTTGTGCTTGATAGATATGAGTTTAAGATGGATCTATGGTGTTTTTTATTTTTTATTTTTGTGAGTTAACATGATTTTTTTTTAATAAGTTTTTATTTGGTTTTAAATTTTTTATTTTATGACCCGAGATGGATTTTTTAATTACTTTTTATCTGGTTTAATTTTTATTTTATTTTATGAACCGGCATGAATTTTTTTAATTACTTTTTATTTTTGGTTGCAAAACATTACGCTACATTAAGTGACATGTCCTAGTTAGAAAATAATGATTGAGGAAATGTTCATAGTTCATATTTTCTTATTAATGGTGGAAGATGATTTTAATTATGTACTTATTGTGAGACTAGGACTAGTTTGACAAGGAGACTACTATATTGTAGATAAGAAGTATATGCATCTCCTTTTTTCAATTTATGTTGAACTTGGAACAATTTCTCTATGTTATTGTTAGGAAAAGAGAATTAGAGGCCAAGAATAATTTCACCTCGCCTTTCTCTCCAAGCTTTCTAATTTAAAAAAGTATTTGTGCTTTACAATTGATTTAATTCTGGTGTTTGTAGGTGCATGATTAAATTATTGAACCTGTTATATATGATAGAAACGAAAACAAAGAATTAGTAAAAAGTAATAACATTGTAATCTATGCCAATTCTTTCTAGCTCATTCAGTTAAGGTGTGGGTCTCGTTAGAAGGGCAACTCGGGTTTAATTCCCCTTAGGGGTGAGCTAGTGGAGAGGAGACACCCAAAATCCAACCAGTTGAGGATTGGTGTGGCCCCAGGAAAGGTGTGATCCCCAGGTGATTTTGACGGCTTTAATGTCCCGGTGTCTTGGTTTCTTAGACCAAAGGCCACTCCCACAAGTTAAGTATATTCTAGCAAACAAACAAAAGTTGTAATCTATGAGCTTAAAACTAAATTTTAAATAATCAAAGCATCATATAATGTCAAAAAGAAATACTTTCACATTCAACATAATAACCAATCTCCCTATTTTCGGCCTGTTTTATGGGTTATTAGGATGTTTCCAAACAAGTTTTTGCTACTTTGTCAAATTAAAATTCATCTTTGCATTCCCAAATATCTATTTACTTATATCTACTTTGCATCGCCTTGCATAAGATCTCTTTACTTATATTTACTTTGCATCCCCTTCATAAATAAATATTTCCCAACCTTCTTTACTTATATCTACAAGTTTACATATTTCTTTACATATTCAAGCATTTTTCCTTCTAAAGTATTTTGCAATTTTCATCCATGAATCACTTGAGATGAATTTATTTTTATTTCTTAGCTATATTTATCGATGACTTTTCTCCATACTGATTTCACAAGCTTCTAGAGACTTCATCCTTAAATCAGTCTCTAGGTAACTTCTCTTCAATCTAAATGCATATTAATCATACCTATTGTCGAATTAATGGACTTGCTTAACCTACTAAAATAATGTTCCCCATCTACATCATGTAATATTTTGATGACATTATCAAATTTTAAGTTTATCTCCAAAATCCCTCATGAATAATAACAATATATTGGATTGACAGAGTGAAAACATGAGCATCAGCAAAACAAAATTGGGGGAGTTGGTATCTGCCTGTACTTGAATGAGCAGGGATGATTTTAAGGAACCATACTTATTTAAAAATGTATAAATGTTGGCGAATATTACCAATTCTTAAAACGCCAACTATAAAATGATTGGCAATATTTTTCAAAAAATATTCTAATTTCCAAGGATTTATATCGTTTATATAATTATTTGGCGATTTGTAGGGTGAAAAAAAATTTTCCCATCAAAATTGGGCGAAATAGGGCTTCAAAAAATGCAAAATGGTGAATCTTTTTTGGGAGAAAAACATGGAAAAATAGCCCACTGGGCTAAAATTCACATTCCTTTGAGTTTGCTGTGGGGACGGGACTGTGCACCAACACTAAAGCAGAATTGGTCGGGCTTTGGGCCCTTCTGCTTATCACCCAAATGATGGAGATTCCTACTGTCATGGTTTTTGGTGACTCATCAGTCATCATAAACTAGGCAAAGGATACTGCTACCCTCTCTCCTCTTGAGCTGCATTACTAGTGTAGGTAGACTAGAAAGCTCTTTTCACACTTTCTAGAACTGTCTTTCTGCCATATCTACCGTGAACACAATCAGCATGCAGACCGTCTATCTAAAACTGCACTTTTTATGGCTCCGGGATCTGGCACATTCTCTGATTTTTTTGATGGTCATTTGATCACTCAGGATACTTTCAAGCTCTTTTGAGCTGGTGCTTGGAGCATGATCTCCATTTCTCACTTGGCACCCTGTATTGTTTTTAGTTTTGGAGCTGGCTCCTTTAGATTGCAGCTTTGCTGCTCTTTTTGTACACAATAGATATGGGATTTGACTTGACAGTGTTTTACTGATGGGTATATTATGTTTGATTAGCACTGATCCCTCACCCTTGTAGCACCGATGAGTTGTGTCTCTTCTTATGTCAGGCGGTATGCCTCCTCTTTAAAACTATTCTATGAATGTAGCCCATATATTGGGTGGGCCTAGCAGATGCCCTTTGATTCAATATGCATAACAAAGACAGGCTTTTTTCTTTCTGAAAAAAAAAAGAAAAAAAGTAATACTTTTGCTTAATTTTTACAATAAAAATTAAAATAAAATTCTATTTCTTTTAACTTTAACCTCTCTAAACTCATATTGTATTCTAAACCCATATTGTATTTGAGATTTTCACTTTAAAAATAAAATACAACTTATAGAGAATCGTCTTACCTCCATACTCCCATTATTTTAAAACGAAGTTTATAGACATATAGTGGCATAAATATTATGTTTATTAATTGCATATACTTTAATATTTGGATAACAAGTGACTTATGTGGGAGTTTAGTTTTTTTAAAAGATGGTTATTTATGTTTAAAGAATATTATGGAAAAAAACACATTTATTTTTAATTTTGACATTTCAGACAAAACAATGTGGTATATCATCTTTCGTGAAGATGAATCATGGTGGTTTGGCATGAAACATTGAAATTAAAAATTGATGTGATTTTTCTAAAACATTCACTAAACATTGAAAAATCTCACATGTGTCTCTTCATTTTAGGAAAAAAAAAATATGTTTACAAATTGCACTAGTGCCTATACTATATATACGAAGTACTATTTTTTTCAATTTATCAAAATAAAGTAAAAAAATGTTGTAATAACGTATCTTTGGGTGCGAATTTCATTTTTTTTATGTGATCACTACTAAGAAAACTAAAAATATCCTTTTGAAGAGGAGATTGCGAAGAAGTACATTGTGATTTTACTTTTTATTTGGTATTGAAGAGGAGATTGCGAAGAAGTACATTGTGATTTTACTTTTTATTTGGTATTGTGATTTGGATACTATTGTATTTAGGTAATTTTGAGAAAAATAAAATTATTAAAAAATAATGCTTAAAACACAATTATTAAAAATAGCATTTCTTCATGAAAAAACAATTCTTATATCATTACAAATTGTATTTAAAGATGAATCCATCGGTAGAAAAATAAAATTATTAAAAAATAATGCTTAAAACACAATTATTAAAAATAGCATTTCTTCATGAAAAAACAATTCTTATATCATTACAAATTGTATTTAAAGATGAATCCATCGGTAGCAGATTTGACAAATGATCTTCAAATTTTGTAGAAGTTTTTTTTTCAGGCGAAAAAAGAATTCCTTGCTATTCTATTGAATCAAAGGAACTCTGTACATCATCAAGTTAACAAAAAGGGCCCCTACATAAAGAGCCAAGGTCTTCCAAGAGAAATCAAGCCAAAAAAAGATTATGTCCTACAGAGTCAAGCTATCAGTATCTGGGCATCATATACAATGAGGGTCCTCTCATAAATGCCAAATAACCAAATCAGTCACGTCTGTCCCTAGAGAAATTATGAAGAGCCCAGAAACACTATCCAAGATAGAGCTGGAAAACCCATAAAATCCAGAGACAATAATAATCAACTAAACCAAATACTTCCTAGCAGGAGCCAAGAGACTAAGAAAGTCTAAGAACCAGAGAAAAACTCTCAAAAAAGCTGAAGTGAGACCTCCCTGTACACTTCATCTTCACAAGTTTCTGTGAAAGTAAACCGGCCCATAACCATCAAAATCCCTTCCTTGGATAGGGTGTATGCCCTCTTGTTATGTTCCCTATAGACATGACTGAAATCCATGTGAGCGAACAAAGATACGAGTTTCCTAGTGTCTAAGCACCAGGAATCTAAGTTCACCAAAGTGAGAGTGGATTCATCCTTAGCCCAATTTATATCACAGAGGAATTGCCAAAGATATGTAGGTACGGTAACCCAATATCTTTAGCAATGTATAGTTATGTCGAGAGAGCCAATAGCTTAGCCCTTGTCTTAGTGATGTGTCCACAGCCCAGCTTGATAGAGAGAAAATGCTGATCATTCATCCAGATACAGGCACCAGCTCCAGCCAAAAAATTTGTTGCAGCTCCATAAAAAAAAACCATAGGATAAATTTTCCCCGGGGGGTCTCCAATAATTCTTCCTTTGGGTTTGTTAACAAGTGGGACCTGATGTGAATTGACCTCAGACATGATCACAAGACAGAGTCTGGGTATGTTTGGGGCCACGCCATCAAAGATGAGGCAATTTCTCGTCTTCCAAAGGTTCCAAATAAAGAAAAAAGGCAAGTACATGAGCCTACCATTCTTCTTAACCAAGCTACTGAGATTAACAGCCAGAGATATATCAAACCAAATCAAATGAACATCAAACAAATAACTTAAGTTGTGAATGACTTCATGGACAAAGGGGCAACCAACAAAAAGGTGATCCACAGATTCGGCATTGGTGTTGCACAGGAAGCATCTGTTAGGGATAGATCACCCCCTTTTGCAAAGGTTATCCCAGGTGTTAATTTTCCTTTTAACATCCAGCCAAGTAAAACAATTCATTTTTAATGGGATATTGTAATCCCAGATCAAAGAAAGCATACCATCATTCTGCAGAGGCAGATGTTCCAAAACAATGAGCTCATAAGATTTTTTTGCAGTGACCATCCCCAGCTTTTTATTAAATAACCAGAGCATAGAGTCATCATGATTTCCAATCCTAATTCCCCCATGAGATAAGCCTTTTACAAATGATGACCATTGTTTTGCCCATGCCCCTCCAAGATCAAGATTGGACACTGAGTACTAGCAATTAAAGCCCCGTGGATCACCTTCCAAATTATGTGCCTCTGCTAGATTTGATATCCCATAATCAGCAAGATAATCCCTTAGATCCTCGGATAGTAAATAAGAAGAATTCAGACCAGCAATAGGATCAACACCTAGTCTAATTTTCCGACCGTTGGCAACCTTCCAACCTAGTTGACAAGTAAATTCTAACAAATCCATTCCAGAAATAAGAAGTTCTAGATAAATTAAACTTACGAGCTCTGATCCAGTCCTCCAATGGTTTGTGATTTAAGTATTTATGTGATATGATCCTACTCCAGATGCCATTATCCATAAGAAGCTGCCACAAGTTTTTCAACCTCAGCAAGATACCAAACCATTCCAAATGCTTTATATTCCAGCCACCATACTCAATAGGGATAGATACCGATTCCTAGCTAGCTAGATGGTACTTCTGATGTCCATCTGTGTTCCCCCATAAGAACAAGAAGATGGTTTTCCTCAGCTTATTCAGGATAAATTTTGGGCACCTAGCAAGTGCAAACCAATATACAACAAGTCCCAAGAGCACTGCATTTATAAGGATCACTCTACCACCAAGAGTGAGTAACCTATAAGACCAATGCTTGATCTTATTTTCAAACCTTTCCACCAACCAGCTCCAGTCCAATGTTCTATACCCCAAGGGTTTTAGGTGGAATCTCAGTTATTTAAAACCAAAGCTGATCGGAGCCATGCTGTAGGGAAGGAGCACAACAATTTGACGCCTGATATCTTCATCCACATCCTGAAATAGAAAGGATGACTTTTCTATGCTAACTACCATCCCTGTAGCTAAACAAAACAAGTCGAGAACCTCTTTATAACCTTTCCATTCATTGATAGTACCAATACCAAATAGGAGAACATCGTCCACAAATAACAGATGCGCAATAGCCAAATTTGGAGAGTACTGGAAACCATTGATAAGACCCCTCTGATAGGAATTCAAGATAATCCTACTAATACTTTCAATAATGAGGATGAATAACAAGGTAGATAGGGGACATGCTTGTCTTATTCCCCTTGAGGTAGGGAAAAATTCAGTTGGAGTCCCATTGACCATGACAGCAAAACAAGCACTAGAAACACATCCCATAATCCAACTCACACCAATCAGAGGTATGCCAATTTGAAGAAGTAATAATCTGAGGAAAGTCCAATTAACCCTATCGAAAGCTTTGACCAAGTCAAGTTTTGGTACCAAGACATTTGAACTTTTGGTTTTAATAGAGTGTAGGACTTCCTGAGTAATGCCTATAGGTTCATGATTTGCCTATCCTTCAAGAACACAAATTGTTGGCTTGATATAGTCTTGTTGAGTAGAGGCTTTAAACGAATAGCAACAATCTTAGATATGACCTTGTAAACCAGGTTGCATAAGGAAATAGGCTGAAAATCAGCAAAGGTGGAGGGTTTATCACTTTTGGGGATCAGGGTTAAGAAAGTAGAGTTAAGGGATGTTGGGATTCTCCCACATGTTCGAGCTTGTTTAGCAACCAAGACCAGTTCCTCCCCAATAAGATAAACAAAAGCCATAAATTATTCCACAAGCCAACCATCCAGGCCTGGGATTTTATCTTTCTTGAACCGTTTGAGAACAACTTCTACTTCCAGAGAGGATATAGGCTCTAAGAATTGGTCCACATCCACATCCTCGGTCAATGTGGGGAACATCCTAATCACTTTAAGCTGGTCAACAATATTTGTAGATCCATCATCCTCAAATAACTCACTATAGTGTTGTTTCCCTAGATGTTTAAGAGCTAAATCCTCTGAAACCAGATTACCATCCTTATCCTTTAGAGACCAGATAGTATTTGTATTTCTTCTTGTCGATGCAAAAGAATGAAAAAACTTGGTATTTGCATCCCCTTATTTAATCCACTGAACTCTGCTTTTTAGTCTTTGGGTGGTGATCTCATGTGCCCAAAATTTCCCCCGCCTTTCTTAGAGAAGCTTAAGTTTCCTTGAATTCACAGATGACATAATTCCCGAATCCATTTGAAGAATATAGGATATCTCCTCATTTATATCTAATATCAATTGTTTCCTTTCTCTTTTTTTTCTTCTTTCCTAGCCTTCAACTATACTTTTGAGTCTACCCAGTTTAAGGGAGAAAGAGTCCATACGATTCAGTGATCCCAAAGATAGAGGAGCCAGCCAAGAATCAGTAACCAGAGAGATAAAATCATCCTCTAAGAGCCAAGATCTATTAAAATTAAAGGGATAACACCTAGAGGAGAGTCTCAGCCCCCATTCTAGATAGATAGGGTAATGATCAGAGATATCTGATGGAGAAGCCCAAGTTCTATAACATCCCAGGCTAGGAAGGAAGTAGTCAGATAAAAGAAGCCGGTCCAGTCTTTTGCTAATGCCATCCTCCCCCAACCTACCATTCCTCCAAGTAGGACCAGGATGGTTTGAGGAGAGTTCAATCAAATTGTTACTAGAGTTAAGCTGGGTGAAGTACGAAAAGGGATCAGTCCTAGCATAGGTGCCCCAAACTTCAGAGGATGAGATGGTAAAATTAAGATCACCAGCCAAGATAATGTTTTGTAAGGAAAGCAATCCATTAGCCACAATGTTATCCCAAAATATAGTTCTCTGAGCATAAGGTCTGTAGCAGTTGATAATGGACAGGGTCTCCTCAATCCCCTTTATGCTAGCCCCGAGTACAATACCAGCCAAGGAAGAGAAGGCTTTACAATGCACTGGAAGAGGATTCCATCCTGCTAGGAGGCCACCAGAAAGACATACAACATCAAGGGCACATAATTCCCACCCAGGCTTGAATTTTGAAAATAGTAGGAGAGACTAAGAGAAAGTACACATAGTTTCCTGTAATAATATCATGTCCGGGCAGAGATCAGTAAACAGAGCATCAAGGGATTTTTGTTTGGAAAGCCCTCCAAAACCCCGAATATTCATAGATAATATTTTCATGGGGATCCTAACCCATCAGGTGTGCTTTCTCTAAGAGCCTGTGAAGAGGATGGTGATGAACGAGATTGTTTGGTTGCACTCTTTAGTCTAGTAGAGAGAGGAGTAATTTGGACCGAGTTTCTAGAATCCTCAGTAGTAGATTTCTTGGCCTTGCGGATAGTAACATTTTTGAAACTGATAGAGTTCAGAGGGAGGGTAGATGGGGAAATAGGGGATTTGTTCGAGAAGATCGAAAAAGAGCTTAGTAGAGAGGGATCCTTGAAAGCGGGTGCTTCTCTGGGGCTAGTAGGTAAGTTGATGACCGGTGAACTAGTAGTATCAGGTATAAGAGGGGGGGCTGCTGAAGAGGAGGGGAGAGAAGGATAGTGTTCTAGAGTGTAAGGGGGAGGCCTCTCCAATGGAGGGTCAGATGCAGAAGGAAGGGGCTCCAAGGTAGAGTGCTTCTGAGGCAGATTCGAAATCACAGAACATGAGAGACTAGCACAAACTTCAATATCCTCAATGTACATCAGTTTGCCTTTTGACAGACCTTCATAGGGTGTCGGCAAAGAAGAGATGTAAATATCCTTAGGAGAAGGAACAAGGGGAGCCATAGAGGGAAGGGAGGGAGAGACCGATCCAGGACTAAGATCAAAACCCTTATTGACAGCACGACCCTTATGGAGAAGAGTATAAGAGTTGTCCATATGCCCAAGTTCATAGAAGTTTTGAAAACCACAAGAGACTTTAATGTTCCCGTTAATAATAAAAACTCTTGGCTTAAGAAAATAATTTGGTTGAGTGTTGTTTTTCACCTCTTAGTAAATATTTCTTCACAATATAGTAACCTTGGGTTAAATTAAACTCTCATCTAAGAGTTTAAACAAATTCTCAACCAAAAATTTTACGTAACTTCTCCCTAAGACAATTTTCATGTTGATGGATTATAATGTGCTCTCTTTATATATATATTATTTATTTATCTTATATTTTAAATACCTCAAAAAATAAGAAAAGATAAAGGGAAAATTTTATTTTGAATTTTGGTAAATGTGATTTTTCTTATCACATGTCAAATTTGTTTAGTGTCACTTTTGAAAGTTTGCCTTTGGGATATTAGACTTTGTCTTGTCACTTATGGAATTTTGGTTTTGGGATATTGGAATTTGCCTTATCATTGAGGAATATTGGATTTATTGGAATTGCTTCATCGCAAGAGGAATATTGGATTTATTGGCTTTATAATATTGGAATTTGTTTTATCAATTGTAGAATTTTGGTTGTGGGATATATTGGAATTTGTCTTTATTATTTTTATAATTTTGGCATTGGATAAATCAAGTTTCTCATTCTTTCAACATGGGATACCAAAGGTATCACAAACAAAATTATGATAACAAGAAATATGTTTAGAGAAAAGGAGTGAGAAAAGTTGGGTATACATGAAAATGAAGAGAAAATGAAGTTGGTGAAAATGATGTGGAGGCATATGGTGTATTAGAATTATTGTGCCATTAGATATTCGGGTCAATGAGTGCAGTCAAATTATTAATTATTATGAAGTGAAAAGGAATGAATAATACATACTGAACAAAACAAATCTCACGGGAAATAGACAATTATTGCTCAGATAATTACAGTATAAACTTCATTACAGTATCCTGTGTTACATAAGGAGAAATTTGAATCGTTAGGGATGGATTCGAAACCACCGATTGAATCTAAGTGTATCTAATTGCATGGATAACTAAATATGTCTAAATCATTATCGAAGTTCAACTGAATAACTCCATATGTCTAATCCAGCCTCTCAATTAGTTACAATCAATCAAACCAGTCTAACTGTAGTGGTAGGTGAGAAGTAGGTGAGAACTGGCACCTTCCCACATGCAGCAATGCATAACTGGCGCTAACTGAACTGGAGGATATCTAATTGAATGTAGCTGAATCATAACTAAGCTTAACTAGTTACCAAATGCCAACAACTGAAGGAGGTTGGTGTCGGCACTCCCAGTGGCTCTTAAATTGTAGGGATTGGCTTAGGAGGTGCCTAAACTGGTGCATGCAAGTGCAATCAGTTTCAATTATCCTATATCGGTGTTCCCCACACTCTAGTGACTGGTACATGTGGCCCCATTAGGCCAAGTGGACCCAATGGTACTAGTGGACCCAATAATAACTAAATGACTCCTAAGTTAGGCTAATATAATCTAATAGAAAGTTTGGACAAGGGAGGATTATAAATCCTAACATTCCCCCTGAATCCTAACTTGGACAATTGCAGGCCCTAGCAACAAGGCCAAAAGTCACCCATATACAATCTAAAAGATAAAATTATTGCTTAATAAATCGAGGAAATAGGGGAGAAGTTTCCTCCTTAGAAAATAACTTGCAGAAACTTTACTGCAAATTTGCAGCTCTATGCAGCAGTATGGTTCTTCTGTGCAGTAGCATCTTGAAGCTGTGCATGTGAACCTCTCCAAACTAATTTTTGTGTCTGGATGAATTTTCCTCTTTGGAAGAAGAAGAATATGCTCAACTGAATCATAAATATAGACAACTGCTTGATGAAAACTGGACCCATGTAGAGCAACTAAAATCAACTGATAAGAGAGAAAAAGTGCTTGAGAATTTGAACCATGTGAGGAACACCCAATCAAATGATATATTTCATCCTTGAACATCAAACCATGTGAGGTAAAATCAGCCCCAAGTATCCAAGCGAATGCAAAATGTCTCCATATTTACTAGTTCTGTGAGGAGATGAGCATGTGATCAAATAGATAGGTAGAGAAGCCATGGGACTGTGGAGAGTGAATGCTTGAGATCTATAATATAATATATCTTCATAAATAACCAATGATTCACAAAATATAATATCAGCAAACTCATAAGAGGAAACTAATATCAAATCCCCAGCAGCAAGTTTGAAGAAAACTTGTGGTACTTGATTTGTCACATCAAAATTGATGAAACCAGCTACAAGCATGAAGGCTCTTGGAACTTAAAACTTGAACCAAATAATATCATATCAGATCCAAATAATTTCATATCAGATCCAAAAGTGTGCTCCACCGAGATGGTAGATGCACAATTTTCTCCTTGTTCAAAATTCTAAAAATTGGTGTATGCAATCATGTAGGAATTTACTAGAATCTCTAGATCAATGAGAGTGAGTGGATCACTCCTACAATATGATATTATTTCCAAAATATCCATGGTATCAATTATTTGGACACCAGCAACATCATTAGAGATAGATAAATCAAATTCCTCTTGATTTTATGAAACAATCACCGGTAAACTATGCACATAATTTAAAATAGAAGAATCACTGGAGAATTTTCGCAAAGAATGGAAGGAGATTTTTTCTTCAAAATCAGAGATTTGAATTTCTTCTTTTGGATCATCCATGTGAGAATATGAGATATCATATATCTCATAAACTTCCAGATCAACAGGAGAAGGTCACTCCAAAGAGACTTTCTTCAATTCGAATTGACTTTGTGGAAGATTTTGCTTCTTCTTCATCTTCAACAATTTTCTTTTTTGTAGGAGAGGGCACATAAAGTCCATTCTTGAAATCTGCATGCTGGATTTTATCTGAACCTTTCTCAATAGCTAGTATTTTAGATTCATCTCCCATATGACTTGTAGGTCCTCCTAATAGAGTGGAAGTGACGAAGGATTCCCTGGAGGCAACCATGTGGTTGGATGGTCCAGAATCTATCAAGTAAGCATTCGATGGAGTGAGGCATGCATGCAAGGCATGGAATCTCTAATGTTCTTCAGTCTGCTCCCCATCATCAGATATCTCAACACCTTGTGGAAGGGAAAATTGTTTTGCACACAGAGAGCTTTCAACTGGTCGAGGGTATTCTTCATGCACGAGTATTCTGGATGAAAACCCCTCATACAATAAGGACACCTTTTCTTTTCAAACTTTTCCCCTTCCCTTTAGGTCTCCCTTTATCTTTCTCTTTGGTATATTCCGTAACTAGGATGGCTTGATCTTTGGAAGTCTAGATGACTCCCATCTAGACCAACTTCTCTTGCTCATGTATTAAGGACTCGGCAAAGGAATCAAGTGAGGGAATCTTCCAATTGGGAATGGAAGCTATTCTAGAATGGAAGATTGAGACAAATACATAATACTCAGTACCTATTTTGTTGAGTATGGAGATAACATGTTGCTCCTCCTTTCTTTCTATTCTGTATTGTCTGCATTGAAGTACAAGAGACTTGAATTTGGTAAAGAAATGTTGTATGGTCTCGAAACTGTTGGGATGCAAGGCTACCAACTCATTTTCCAGGATGTGCCCTTAAAGCTCATATTGCTTTCCAAATAAAACTTCAAGCTTCTCCCAAGCTTCCTTGGGATTCCTCAAACCTTTAAGGTGAAAGAGGAGGTCTCTGGATATGTGAGTAAATAGATAACCAAAAGCTTCATCTAAGTGGTTTAGAAACTTGTTTTTCTTAGTAGGATGATGGGGCTGAGCCTCCCTTCCTAGTATTATCCTAAAGAAGCCCCTGTTGTGCAAAGAAACTTGCATATCGACCCTCCAATCAACATAATTGAAGGGTGTTAGGATTTGAGGTGTATAAGGTTGGGAATCCATATTTCTCCTACTGATCAGACAATATCTTCAATTCAAGCTATGTAGCACATGTAGAAATTCACTGCAAAACCAAAATCCTTCAAACTATGTTAGAATCAAGCCTTCCCTCTAGACATGCACACTTTCTCAGGGTCCTTCATGCCTGCACCGCCACTCTGAATAAATTCAGAGAAATCAAGGCAATATTTGTGGGATTTCTATGGAAACCCAGCTGCTTTTGGTGTGCAATGGAGAGTAGACATACTTGAATCTTGCCTGAGATGGATCTGATACCATATTAGAATTATTTTTCCATTAGATCTTTAGGAAATGAGTGTAATCATATTCTTAATAATTATGCAATGAAAAGGAATGAATAATACACATTGAACAAAACAAATCTCATAGGAAACAAACAAGTATTGCTTAGATAATTATAGTATAAACTTCATTACAGTATCTAGTGTTACAATGGTGTTACATAAGGAGGAATTTGAATCATTAGGGATGAATTCGAATCCGCCAACTGAATATAGTTGTATCTGATTGCATGGCTAACTAAAGATGTCTAAATCACTATCAGATTTCAATTGGCTAACTCCAAATGTCTAATCCAGCCTCTCAATCAGCTACAATCAATCAAACCAGTCTAATTGCAGTGGTAGGTGAGAAGTAGGTGAAAAATGGTGCCTTCCCACATGCATCCATGCATAACTGGTGCTAACTAAACTGGAGGATATCTAACTGAATGTAATTGAAGCATAACTAAGCTTAACTAGTTACCAACTATCAACAACTGAAGGAGGTTGGTGTTGGCACTCCCAATGGCTCCTAAATTGTAGGGATTGGCCTAGGAGGCGCCTAAACTAATGCATGCAAGTGCAGTTAGTTATAGTTAGCCTCTATCAATGTTCCCCACACTCTAGTGACTGGTACATGTGGCCCCTTCATTCCAAGTGGACCCATTAATAACTAAATGAATCCTAAGTTAGGCTAGCATAATCTAATAGACAGTTTGGACAAGGGAGGATTATAAATCCTAACATGGTGATGACAAAGAACTAAGGTTGATAAATGTTGAGGAATGTGTCAACAAAATGAATGAACAAAAATACATTGATATCCACACAATCTCTTAATTGAATTTTGTAGTTCCTATATATGATTTGTTAATGTATATATATATATATATATATATATATATATATATATATATAAACCAAGAACAAGATCCTACCACACCAAGCAATTCGTGGAATTAATAAACAATTGCTACAACATTCACTTTATAGACAAAATATAAGGATTCAACTAAAATCAAAGAAATGGGATCGACGATCCGTAATCGTGCAATTAAAGATAAAGTAAATGCAAAGGCCAACATTGATTTCCAAGGTAAATATATGATAGCATAAGATCAAATGCTACATAGATTGTTAAATAACGAAACTGTAGGAGATGTGGTTCAATTATTGGGTGTTAAAAGTGGCAAAGAGGCTAATATAAAGCAGGAATTATAGAATAATGTGACCCTATCCCTTTCCTTACTTGGAAAAAATGATCTGGAGAACCTAAGGCTATTTGTAGCGCATTGACAACAAGGTCCATTGCAAAAGGAACTACATTAAGACATTTGATGTCAATGGAAACAAAACTCCAGGGTTCAATTAGATGAGGATGATGAACTTCTATGTTGGGTTATTATTTATAGGTTGCAATCCTACTGAGATAGACTTCCAAATAATGTGAGGGTTAGGGTGCAAAATTTTTGGCACTTGAATTCACATGTTTCACCAAAATGAAAAGGATGTTGTGTGATGTCATATATCAAGAAAGATGCATGAAACTCATGCCAAGCATATAGCACATGTTAGTCAAGTGGAATTATTCCACAATTTTAATGGGAGTTGTCAGATATAATTTTAGTTAGAGTGTGATGAACAATTCATGTTCATATAGTAAATATCCACCTTAAATAAGCTAGATAGCAATAATCTCTAGAGAACAATATATATATATATATAAGAATGAATGATAAATGACATGATTACAATGACCTACGTGCCGGTATATACACACATCGATAGGTCATGAGGTTGATGGGAAGTGTCCCTTCATTAGGATGTGACACTTCATTATTATTTATTATTATTATTATTATTATTATTAATTGATATTGGCATATATTTTTTTTATTACATTGCCTCCCCCTTTAGACTTGTTTTTTCCTCAAAGCATATTTATGGAAAAGTCTTATCTTTGGTTCTCTTATCCTTGGTTCTTGCTAGTAACATCTTCTCATAATATTCTATGCTTGTAGGTGCAACACTTGTTGAAACAAGATGATATGATTAATGAGGCATCAAATAAAGTTGTGTCACTAGTCTTGATCATGCCACCCCAATTTGAGCTTTTGTGGCAGGGGGAACTCATAGTTTCCTTGGAAACAATTTGACGCATTTTGATTTCCAAGATGAATTTTACCTTGGAAACCAAATGATTTTGTATTTGAAATCTTAGGACTATATAGCATTTGTTGTTGTTAAATATGGTGTTGATAGATCTACTGGTTGAAGTGATGACTTCTATTATTCGAGTGTTGATAAGGTGTCTTAGTATCTTATGTCTTGTTTTTGGAAACCTCATTTTTTGTTGATTATGGTAATTTATCGACTATAAATAAATAATTCAATTGGATTGGTATATATCCCTTCCTCCAAAGTATAGATTTTTTTAGTTTAATTTTTTGCTATTTCAACTTGCTCTGTCTTTAATTCTTTGTCGATCATTTACTATTTATTGGAGAGCTTCTTCAACTTTTGTTGTTGCGACTTCTCGTCATCATTTAAATTCTTAATTTGTTCCATCAAATATTAATTATGATTTTTAAGGTGACAAAACTCTTCTTACTTTTCTAATCATTTCTTCTCAATACCTTCATTAGCTTGTTCCAACTTCCGTGCAACTTTTAATCTTCTTGCTTCTTATTCCTTAATTTCTTGATTTTTGTGAGTGGAATGTTATTATTATTTCTCAACCAAAAGATATCATAAATATTGTTCGATGTTGTTTTATTCATACTTGCAATCTCTAATTTGTGATAATTTTTAATGTTGTTATTATGTTGTTGTAGTGCTTTAATTTGGTGTTAAAGGAAATAGAATTATGAGTCTTGGCATTCCAAATTCTTTTGGGTTGGCATAATTTCTTTATCTTTGTCAATAAGGAGTTTGTTCAAATGTCTTACTTCCTCTTTTAAATATTCATAGCTTTTGTATGATGATTCTTCATCTATATTTTGTGATAAGGGAACTCGTGTGCATGATTCCACTGATAAATATTATAGTTATTTTCTTCTTCTCATAGAAGAATAGAAAAAATTTCTTGTTCATGTTTAGGATGAAGATCCCCAATGATTCCATCCAATATGACCCCAAAATTACGTCAACGTCTTCTTTATACATAGTTGTAACATTCAATTGAGATGTGCACTATACTGATTAATTGATAATTGTAAGTCCTTAACATCATATACATCACCAAGAGATATTTTATTTTTAATTATAGTTCACTCTAGAATTAATATTTGATTTTCTAATTCAATGTTTATACCGTTTTTAGTTTTGTCCAGAAAAAGATGGATGTAAATCTCCTTTTTTTTTCTTTTTTTTGTAATGTTGCAAATTCTATTAAATAGAGGAATAAAAAATTACATATCCATGATGATTCTGGGGTGGCCTTAGATAGTGGAACCACCACCCTAACTAGTCAAAATTACAGACCCTTCTGGTATGATCATAACAAACAAATATTACTAGCATAGGAGAACAAAAATTAGGCTCATCCTCTATTGTTCTGCAGTTTATTAATGTAGTTAACATAAGACTAAAAAATAGACTATAACAGAAAGACTTGAAATGTCAATCTAAACCCGAGGGAGGCAGATCCTTCAAAGGAGACATAACCAAAAATTATGGAGGGGGAACCTCCTTTAGGATGGGGAATCCCCATCCCCCATCATCAAATTTGGTAGCAATATTTTTTACTGGAAGGGGATAAGAATTGTCGCTCGGATCCTCGCTGTCATGAACTTGCTTGAATAGAGGTTCGATGGTAGCCACTATATGAACCAAATCAGAGCCCTTTTCCATCAAATTTCCACTCATTGCGCTGCCATATCCCACCTTCGTGTTGCTAGCTCGTCTTTGCCGGTTGGCTAGGCGCTTCCAAGCGAAGGTGGCATCTAGACCATCAAGAGGGTTTTCCAGGTCTTTCATCTTGGCCTTGGTCGAGAGAATCATGCTGTGCGCAGAGCTCCAGTTTCCCAACGTGTCCTCCATAAGAGTTCCCATCATATTTTTTTATGATCCAGTAGTGATTAATTTTCTTGCCACCCCTACCAATGGCTAGATGTTTGTTAACCAATAGAGCCTACCAGTAATAGATCAAGACTCAGACAAACATGGATATTCTAGATTCGTAGCCCTCCTCCACCATCAAACTTAAGTTGCGCTAAGTTTTCCCCGGTCCACTACTGCCTCTTCTCAAGGTTCCTCTTTGCCTCAACATAGCAGTATTATCCAGCCAAGGGGAGCAATACTGCTACAAAACCGAAAGAAAACTCAAACCTATGTGTTGCAGGGAGAACCAACTGAGGAGAGACGAGGAGGAAAACTAGAGACAAATACCACCGAGCATGACAGAGAGCCACCAAATACTCCCTCCTGCATCCATCTCTCGCCACCTTAACCAATTCTGTTGTACAATCCCACTGCCCAGACGATCCAAATCAACCTCCATCAAAACCAGAATTAGTGGTGATTGTATAGGTTTGAGGGGATGTCCTCACTTGCCCTCATGAAGTTCTGTAGGGTAGGGTGGGGAGTTAAAGGAATTAACATGCATGGTGCCACATAACGAGCTCCCAGATTGAGGCACTATGCATTTTCGATGGGACATGCAGGCACCCGCATCCAGGTGTAAATATCCTTTTCTTGAATAATACCTTTAAATTTCATTATTTAGAAACAATGAGTTGAAGAACCTTTATAAGAAAACATTCCTTCTTTTTTAATAAATTTCATTTTTTTCTTCTTAACTCGGACTTCTTTAATTAATTTTTAATATATTAATACCCACTTTTTTTCTAAAAAGTACTTCAATAATAATATTTTTCTCCATTGTAAAAACCAAGTAATAATTGACTTGTAATCGTTGCAATTTTTTTTAATAAATACCTCTCCTTCACTTTTACTTTCACATGGAAAAACCATCTTCCTTCTATTCCAAAGGAATCAAGGAAATATCACACACACACAGGAAATCTCAACAAACTTCCCCACTTCCGTGGATGGTAGGTTGATCAAACTCTTAGCTGGACATCCAAGACAAAACATGTCTCAACGCAATTGAACCCAAGTGGATGGAATGAAATCCATATAGCCCCACCAACGAACCGCCATATAATTTGATAACGTTGTAACAACCTTAAATTATTCCATTTATAATTAAAAGTAATGACTCTTAAGGTTACTCCTTGTTGTGATTTATCTCAAGTGATGACGCCTTTATGAAAACTCATGAATCAACTCATGATCACCTTTTGGTTGAATGGCCATGACCTCTAATGCTTATGTGGCTATTGAGGTGTTTTCTATGAAAATGATCATAATCTAATTAAACTAATGTAAGACACCCTTGTTAATGGATACACTCACATGAATTTCACTTAAACGTACCCCCTTTCATATTTCAAGTGTGGATTTCATTGGAATAAGATTTTTAAGGCATTGAATGGCGGAGGTGCTGGTATAGACGTTGTCAACTTCTATGAATTATTGACACGTTTTGGTGATGGCCTTTGACCCCTAGAATGGATATCTATGATGAACCTTCTCAATCAACTATAGATAGAGTTTAAATACATTGTATATGGTGTTTACTGGTTAACTGATACATTTGCAACAGAGTTATATTTCTCAATTTCTGGTTTTTTCAAATTCATAGCCAAAACATTTCTTGATAGAAAATTAATTCCTTTCCAACATAACTTCTAAATTATAAGTTTGAATTGGTATTGGCCAAAATCTAGATATGGTCAAAGACCCATAATTCATAGAAACCTTGAAATTTTTTTGTTTGTCCAAAAGTTGGGATTAAAACGAGGCTTTTATACCAAAGTGATGAACCATTCTTGTTCATATAGTAAATACCCATCTTAAATAGACTATATAATAGTAATCCATAAAGGACAATAAATATATATAAGAATGGATGATGAATTATATCATTACAATTACCTATGTGTCGGTATATATACACACTGATGGATCATGAGGTTTATAGGTAATGTCCCTTCATTAGGATGTGACACTTCATTAATTATTTATTTAGTATTATATTTATTATTATTTATTAATTGATGTTCACATATATATTATAATCATTACACATAATGGTCTAAACTTCAAACTAGATTCACATACATCTTAGAGACCATTACTATAGTCCTTAAACATAAATAAAATATCT
>LPNX010065509.1:181042-277910 GCA_001517045.1 Pseudotsuga menziesii | reverse complement strand
CCCCCCCCCCCCCCCCCGCCTTGGGAAAAAAAGTCACTTCAACAATATCTATCTTAGAAATATATTCAAAAAACCCTTACACATCTATACAACCCTAATATCGTTCCATTTACAAAAATCAATTCAATTCTGACTAATAATTACATAATATTGTCCTCATTTTCAAAACATAACAAGATACAAAAATAATCCTACTACTACTACTTTGATATATTGTACACTCTTATTTATGCAGTAGCATAGGTTTGCTTGGTTATTTTGGTAAACAAGAAAGCCCCTTGTTTGTTATTTCCTTACTCCTTTACTTGTGTCATTGGTTGGGGGTATCTTAACCCAACGTTATTTGATATTAGAAGACTTGGTATAGAGCAATTATTTTCTAATGGAATTAATTGATCACCTATGAGAATGGATTCTCTAATATCTAAATTGTTTTATGGTTTTTCTAATAATGACCATGCAAATTGCAATAGATATCCTTTGATAGGGTGCTCAAAGTGAAACAAGACCAATGCCATTAGAAAAAGGATTTTTAGAGGTTTTTTTTGATATATTATATGGTATGCTTCCCATTGATATTCAGTGTGCTACAACCCTTGCAAATTTACCATCTCAAAACCCTAGCCACATAAAGGACCTCCATTATAAAGTAAGCTAATTTTTGAAAATCCGAGTTCTATTTTTGGTTTTGGGTTATAGGAAGAAAGATATGTGTTACAGGAAAATATGATGATATTACTATTGAAGAATGCATACGTAGGACAAAGTCATGTACATAAGGGAACTAGAATATTAGTTACCCTATGGTTTAATAGAATATGTTTCCAAATGGTAGGAGTCTCTTAACCATGGCAATATGTAAGCACTTTCAAATGAAGCATATTAATTAGTTTTAGACAAATGGTCTCATTCAATAAAGAAGGATAATGGAAGCACTAAGACTTTATTTGCAAGGGAGCACTTCCTATTATAGGTTCATGGATGTCTTAAATAGGGAGAAGTTATTATTTCTAAAAACCCTAGTAAAAAACACAATTTCATTAATGTAATACCCCGTGGGTTAAGTCCCAGACATATGTAATTTGTAATTGTTTATTATTGTGGTACACGGTGCCAAAAAAAGGGTCTTTAAGGACCTAGAGACATTATTATTATTTTGTAAAAATTAATTAATGAAAAAAATTGGCACATCGGGGACCACTAAAAGAGTATGGGAGGCCTAGATCCACAATGTGAGGGGGAATGGGGACATTCCTAGCACTTTATAACTTCTTTGGTTGATCTTGGTCAATATTTATATCTTGGTGGATTTATTAGTTGATGATCACCCAAACATTGTACAATAGACCCAACTTTTGATTATTTTAGCATATGTTGGTATCATTGAATCAAATTCGTGATTTAGTGGGCCTCCTTGGTGTTTGGGTGGGAGAAACTTTTTGATTATCCCCTTTGGTGGTTTTGTAACTCCTATTTGGAGGTTACACTTGTTTTTGCAACTCCCATTTGCACAAGTGTTCCCTCACTAGCTATTTTTAGCCTTCACACCTCAAAAGTGGTGCAAATAATTATGTAACTCCTTGTGTAAATCCTTGTGTAACCACCCCCCCCCAACCCGCTCCCTTTTATATTTTGGGAAGATGCCTTGGCTTGTGTGACACCTTACCTCACTAATTTTGATTCCTCTTCATGGATGATGTGTCCACACATGAATTTGAGTGGGGTGGAGTGGCTTGGAGTCACTCTCCTTTAAATTTGAATTGCTTGGGTTGGCTTAGAGTTAACCTCTTGTGATTGAATTACCCCCCTTGGACTGACTCAAGTTGACTTACCTTGGTTTGGTTTGACCCCATTGAGTTAGAATTACCTTCTTTGGTCTATAAATCCATGTTTGATATCCTTGGTTTGTGGTTATTTTCATGGTTCTTGTGGATGGTTGTTTGATTATGGTTGTTCATACCTTTGATGGTGAGAGATTGGGAAACCATGAAAGCTATGTTATGTGAATTAAATGTATGCTTGAAGCACTATGATCTTGTATAGTGTTAGCGGTAATCCCATAAAACTCTAGTGTAGTTCCTTTGTTTCCACTACTTGGCTTTGTCCTAGACCTGCACATAAATACTGATGGTGAATGGCGATATCTCAATGGCCTAGGGGGTCTGGATTACCATTGCACCCAGTAGTGGGGTGGAAGAGGAAGTATGTGGTGAGGAATATAACTTTTGCTTCTCAAAATCATACTTGAGCTATTCTTGAGTGCACCTATGTCCTATATTTGTGGCATCAACTCAGGGGTGGTCTATCAAAGTGAGATATGGCTTAGTAGTTCCAAAGGCTAGGTGGAACATGGTCTGGATGATTCCATCTATGCATTGATAAGATAAGTGATTTATATCATGTTTATTTAATTTACTTGGATCTGATCTAATTTATTGACATATGCACATGAAATGTTTGATTAAACGTATGAGTTATTTGTGGAAGAAATTTCTTGCAAAATTAAATCTATTTATGTAAGTAAATTTTATGAAGGAATTGGAAACTATTTTTTGGGATTTTGTGCACAGTTTGTTTAAGGAAACAATTATTTGGTACCTCAGCTATGTAACTGATATTTATTTCATTTTTCATTATATAATGTGTATTTTGATGGTACAGTAACCTCATAATGGTTTAAGTCACTTCTCTTTGATGCTTCTACCTTTTATTCGAAAACTAGTTCTTCAATCGGACTGTTTGGCATAGTTTGGAGACTTACCACATGAAGTGGTCGTAAAAATGCCTGAGTGTTAATTTTATGCTTATGCTTGATAAATAATATTGAAATTTGTGTGAGAATATGAGGATAAATCTTCTTGATAGTGTTGAGAAAATTTCTACCAAAACTCTAGATCAATTTCCAATTTCTAGCTCCTTCAATGGAAATGTTTTGAGTAGATTTGTGAATTTGCATATGATGTGTTTGAAAAAATATTAGAATGATATATACATATGTAATGAATTATAAAACATGTTATTTAGATTTGGAATTTCATTTAAATGATTCTATGAGTTGTGGGTTTAATTATTCTAGCGATTCTTAGAATTACTAATCAATTCGGAAGGGTAGAATTAACTTGTTTTGCGAGTTGTTTAATGGATTGTATATGGATCGAAAGCTACAGCCATGTGAATGTAAGTGACTCATGATATGTTTTCCATGATATACAATAGTCATATATTTCTCTTTATTTGGAATTTGGAAAGTTAAATGATTTGATAGCCATATGATTTGTTATCGGTGCTTTAATTGTGTTGTAGAATGTTATTTTCTATATATGTACCTTCACCTCTGTGTGCCTCAGAACTCAGTATGATTGGTTTGATTGAATTCTTGACAATGTTTATTAACTAGTTGTACTCATTGAACTTGAAATATTCTTTGTTTATGTACTCAGATTAGATCTCAAAAAGTACTTTATTTTTATGTGCGTGAATGCTTACATATGTGTATAATGCATGTAGGTTCACTTTTTGGTTCATTGGCATGGTTGCGTGTCCAATTTGTGCAACACTAGTTGTTAGTATTGAATGACTAGTTAACTAGTTCTTGTGGAATCATTTTCATAATTACTATGTTTAATTAATTGGGAAATGGTAATCATGTTTGATTTACATGTTATTAGGTGTTGATTATCCATTGGATTTGATAAACAATAGTTAAGTGATAAAAAAATGAAATTATATTAAGTACCATCAATTGTGCGCTAAGTATTGTTAAGTACTGTAATCAGAACACTAATTACTAGTTAATCATGATTAAGATTAAATAGCCTTTAGAGGTGGAATTTATGTCTGAATTGGATTGGAATGGATATGTAATGTTGCTATAGGGTGTTAGTAATCCTTCCCAGCCCTTGTATTAGATGTTAATATATTTACTGGATTTATTTTAATTTATTGGTAATTAAAGGAACTTTGTCATGATTAAATCCTGGAAAATGTATTATAATATTTGTTTAACTAATCGGTTGTGCCAAAATTATCTAATTATCCTTAGAGAGCTAATTATATGTCCATCATACCCATCGATATCCCTGGGGGACATTACAATTAATGTTAACTTCTCTAAAAAGATTACAAGTCCCTGCAAAGCATATTCAAAGCACATCGGTTGAGGGTGAGATTGTTCAAATTTCCAAATATTTGAAAATTATCATGGATAAATATGTGTTGCATTCAAAATTGCATGCTATATATATGGATTATGTTGATATTGTTTTGGGATATCCTTGTATGGAGCCATTAATGTGCAAGAGAAGTTTATGAACCTTTGGTACAAGAAAAACAAAATTATGTTGTAGGATATTTCTCTTAATCAACACAAAGGTCCCAATGGGAACATGAAAAATTCCATACAGGTAAACTAATTGAAATACCTAAGAACATATTAAATGAATAGTTTGAGGTTGAATTAGAATAAGAAAAAGATACAAAAGAACATGAAGAAAATCCCTAGGAAGGACATTAGAAGGAAGAAAATTATAGAGCACTATAGAAATCAAAAGAACCACATGGTAAAGACTCAAATACCAAAGAATCATTAGCTAAGGATTTTGTATGTCACCACCCATGACGCCCTGATAAACAAGGTCTTCCAATCAAGGTCATGAGCATTACCAAACTTACTTTGGACCAACCTAGAAAGGCTCAAAGGCGTTCAATATAAAGGTACTTGGAACAAATGCATGGAGAAATTATAGTAGCATAGAATAATAGGGAACCAAAGGAACAACCAGAATCAGGATCAAGTAGGAAATGTCACTTTTGGAACTTGTGTCCACATTTCACTAGGATGGATGGATGCTTGTGCTTGGTACTAGTTGACTACATTTCTTAGCAAATCATATTATATGCCTTCCACTCATATTTCAAGGATGAAACATGTGAAGGGAGATGAAAGGAAATGTACCTAAGGAGGATAATATGGAGTACCTATTTAAGTGGATATAATGAGTGTATTGTGGCCATAATTATGAAGTAGGCCCTCTATGTAGTTAGATTAAATAATATAATAATAAGGAATACTCATGAGAAAATAAAAATACACATGAATATCATTCTATTGAGATTTTTTTATGTTGTTTGATTTTAGCAAGCATGGATCGTGAAGTGATTCCTTCCCTAAGAAGTATTTGATGGTGTTCCCCTATCTTAAGGGTCCCTTCCATTTTCTTGTGTTTAGTCTTATGAGGATGAATTTGAGAATTTTTGAAGTTAAGTTAATGGGTTTTCATCTATTAAATATCAAGGTCTAATATATCCATAGCCTCCATAAAATGGGCACTTACGAGGTATGAACTGAATAATTATAACTATTGCCTTGTAAATTCAATAAATGTTATTAACTATGCAAAAAAAGTTCATCTATTAATTCAACCCAAGGATGGTTCATGTGTTTAGGTAAGTGTGGATGACCTTAAATTTTTTAAATAGATTTAAATATATTTTTACATGTGTGTTTTTATACTAAAAAAATTATATATTTATGAAATTTGATGCACACTAACTTTTTTCTCAAGAAAGTTATTTTGGAATATTTTGATGGGAAAGGTTGATAGATTGATGTCATATAAGTGTGTTAAAGCACTTGGAATAGGGGATTTACTATACACTAGGAGTAGAAAATGAAAAATGTGTACTCAATTGAGAAATATAAGTATCCTTGATTTTCTATTCCTTGTATTGTTTATGTAGAATCCACTTATGAATGTCAAAACCAAATTAACAAATGTTTCAAAATATGGAAACATGAAGAACTAATACCATTTCCACCATTTTAAAATGTGACTAATGCAAACATGGGAAATGAAGAGGCTATGATTAATAAGGATTATGAACATGTTTTTGATACAGTTAGAGAAAATGATTTATTAGATGTCCTTGCAATGGAAAATAACTCAAAAAAAATCACACTACTAGTTAATTTGATGCATTAGGTTGAAAAGCATATTGATGCAAGAGTTTAAACATCCCCCAAACTATACATAGTCAATTAGTTCAGTGGTTCTAAGGGTACATTTATTTTAAGAATTTAATAAATCCAATGACCACATTCATTTTCAAGACTATCAACTAGATGTTATATGTGCCTAGTACAATCATTTTTTCATGGCATCTTAGTT
The DNA here is from genome assembly GCA_001517045.1 of Pseudotsuga menziesii. Lineage (NCBI taxonomy): Eukaryota > Viridiplantae > Streptophyta > Pinopsida > Pinales > Pinaceae > Pseudotsuga > Pseudotsuga menziesii. The sequence goes on along the minus strand of LPNX010065509.1, from coordinate 271,743 downwards.
GCACATGAAACGATTCAAGAGTGGAAAAATGACCAAGAGGAGGCAATGGAAATTGCCAATTAGAAGATTATGAAACCATTCTTGATAAATTTTCACTGATACAATATGAATGCAAATCATTGCTTGATGAGAATTTCTTTACTTGGAGTTAAAACATACAACTATTATACATTGTCCTTTATAACAAATTCGGCTATATCAACTCTTTTTAATCAATTTTGGCTCGAATAGATCTATGAATTTCCGCCATGTGTTACACTCTCATTGATTATTATCTTCATCTTTCATTTAATATGCATGTGTCACATTTTTTGTTTGAAACTATTATTATCTTCATTTTAAAACCAAATTCTAAATATACAATAATAATGTTGCCTTTTTTTACAAGCTAAAGTTATTCAAAGAAAATAATATTTATTGGTTTACATTTCTTGGACCAATGGACATACATGGGTTATCTTGTCACTTAAACCTAACCAAAATTACCATATCCTAGAATAACCTACCATGCCTACCCTAGTATAGCCTACCCTAAAAGACCCTATCTAGTCAAGCATGCCCTACCCTTTACCTAAACTACCCTATTCTATTGTAAGCTACCATAGCTTAGAATGTCGTCATAACCCTACATTAAAATATATATTACAATACCTTATCATACCCTACTCTATGGATTAGCCTAGCTAACCCTGGATTTCCTATACTACTAGCCTCTAATCTAGTATCTATGACTAATTTACCCTACCCTAACCTAACCCTTCCCTATTACGTAGTAAACTATATTATCCTAGCCTATCCTACTATATAATATAAAAATAACTTAGCATATATATTGGCCTACCCAACTTAATCTACCTTAACATAAACCAAACTACCAAGTACCTAACTTGTTGTGGCATGCCATACACTAGTATATGTTATCATACCCTATCATATGCTACCCTAGCCTACTTATCCTAATTATTGAATCCTACCCTAGCCTATCATTAGATTGAGCTAATGGATTTAATTGTATAAAACAATTAGTGAGTCTTACCTTATTATAATGCTTTTGTGGTAGACACTATTTCAATTAGAAAATGCAAAGCATGAGGATAAAGACTTCATTTCTAAAAAGAGGCACACCTCCTCACCTGGTAGGCATAGGATAAATCAAATACTTTACACATGGCTCAAGAAGAATGCATCTAGTGACCTTGTTGGACATATACCACGCACATTTTCATTCTAATAATATAATATTTTGTTTTATTTCTTTTATGCATTAGTAGGATAATATATTAGTTGGAAGTTACTTATTAGTTATTATCCAAGTGGAGAGTTGGGATATCATCATGTTTTCCTCAACAAATATATCAATGTCTAAATGTGCACACCTTTATTAACACATTTTTAAGTTAAGGTTCAACGCTAAACCATTTCATCAGTCTGTAGAGGTTGGGTTCATAAGAAACCTAATAAGCATTAGGTGAGTTTTATATGTATTAATGTATGAATGTGCATATCTCTATGAACACAATTTTACCATTTATGAAGGATTAGTCTCAAATCAATAATAATGGGCTCATAAGAAACCTACTAAGGGTTAGATGAGCATGGTGAAAACTACTATATGAAGTTTGAGAAGAGAGGATCTAAACCAGAATTGTGAATTTTTTCAACTTTCATCCTTTTAAGGAGATAGAATATTCAATTTTTTTTGTTGAGGAATTTTACTAGTTCTACCTTCAATTTCCCAAAAGCACTTAGATATTGTCTTGTTTTCTTGAGTTGTGTTAATATTTTATTTGTTATTACATCTGAGGAAGTTTTCTTGTTGAGGAATTTTACTTGTTGTACCTTCAATTTCCCAAAAGCACTTAGATATTGTCTTGCTTTCTTGAGTTGTGCTATGTAATGTCCTGATGGTAAGCCCCTAGACATATGTGATTTTGTTATTTGTTATTTGTTATTATGTAGAACTAGGTGCCTAGACTATGGACATTATTATTATTGTTATTATTATTATTCATATAATTTACCTATAATTAAATAATAGCTCAACATAGACAACAAACATCACTCGGGGGTCATGGATTCCACATGTGAAAGGGTTGGGGGGTTTAGGAGTTGTTGATCTCCCTAACAAAAGTCTATGTTTCCTATTTTTTTTTTTTTTTATCGAACTATGGAGGTCCTATTACACCTATTGATGCTTTACATGCACCCATGCTTAATGAGAATATTCATGTCTGGATGTCAATGGGACCCACCCTCCCATCTCTCATAACTTATACGCCCTATTTTACAATTTTTTTCCACCATGCACCTGACTTGTGTAAAACCCACACTAATTCAAGTTGTCTTTGGTTAATCATAGTAAATTTGAGTGAATTCAAGTTGTCTTCAACTAGTTAGAGTAAATTTGGGGGGATTTGAGTTGTCTCCAGTGAATGTCCATGATTTTAGGGGGAATTGAGTTAGTATTGGTAAATTCAAGTTGTCTCTAGTACATGGGAGTGATTTAAAGAGAATTTAGTCAGGATTAGTGAAATTTGAATTGTCTCCAATGCATGGGGAGTGTTCTACCAGTGATTTAGGGTCAGTCTAAGTGGATTTGAGTCGCTCTCTTGAGAAATTGAATGATCATCCAGTGTGTTATCTCCCAAAATAAATTTATTTTCAATAAGTTCACTCATACAATTTATTTTTGATAGGATGAATATTTCAAGTCATATTATGAAAGATATTGGGATGACTAAAAAATTTGGGGTATCTGATGTTCTGTTATTTGATAAATTTGAAATTTTTATCTTTCGTTGGCTTAGGTGAGATTTTCAATAACTCATTAGTCACCGAAAATCCTAGCTTTTGGCAACTAATAGTTTAACGCAGGACCGTGATTATCCACCGAAATATTTCTCATCATGTTCTTATTAAAATTCTAGGAAAGGACTTTCGGTGGCTTAGGCGAGTTTTCCAACAGCTCATTAGCCACCGAAAATCTTTGGTTTCGGCAGCTTAGCGAGTGTCTGCAGGAGGACATTAACCACCGAAAGCAAATGAGATACGTTTTTGGAAAGGGAAACTTTCGGTGGCTTGGGAGAACGTGGTGGCGGTTCATTAGCCACCGAAAGCTCAGCTTTCGGCAGCTAGCAACAAAACCCTAAATACTCTTAACCACCGAAAGGGACGAAAAGTGAAAACGGTTGTCTGCCCATCAAAATCAAATTCATCAACATGAGGCGTGTCATAATTTAGCATGATTAACCACCTAAAAGGCACAAAGAGGAGGATCCACTTAAAAAAACTCAAAAAACAGGTTTCCATGGCTAAGCATGGTTTCAAAATGGTCTCTAAGCCACCAAAAGCATATTTTCGGCAGCTAAGACTGAAATTTCAGGGTGCTCTAAGCCACCGAAATTGGTGTTTTACTATGAAAAGGCATCATATTAAAACATTGATTCTGAGTGACTGGAGAATCATTTTGTAAAACCATCGGAGGTTGTTTTTCCTAACATGTCAGAGAACAATAACCTCTCTCATTTTTTCTACAAGTATTTCATATTGGGATAATCGAATCCATCTCTGAGCCTTAATTTTCGGATCTCAGAATTTCCCTATTTTACACGTGTTTTTGAAATACAGATATCTGGAAAATGGAAACGAATTTCAAGAAATTGAGAAAGGTTTTTTCTCAAAAAACACCAATATACAAAAGACTCTTTCAGTTTATACATAGGTGTCACAGATTTGGAGAACCAAATGCATCTCTGAGCCCCAATTTTCATCAGTTTGGCCAAATTTTTAGGGCAAAAGTTGACCTAACAGGGTAGGTTACAGCAAAACAATGAAGAGTTTACTTCACCAACACCTGGAAAAGAGTAGGATGAAGTGTAAAATATGAAAGTTGCTGAAGTGCACCATCAAAGGTGGTCTGTTCCAGTTTTGGGGATACATTAAAGAGGAGAGGGTCACAAAACCCTACCTATTTTAACCAACAATGGCTCATCCATCAGAAGACCAGTTACAGCTTACCTCCAGTACTCACTGCAGTCATCAAAAGGTTCAAAGAGTGAATAAGTGTTAGATTTATTTAAAATAGTAGTCAAATTAGGGTTTCTGACCTAATTTTTCATAAACATTAATTTTATCTATTTTTAGTAAAACAGATCCAATTTTTCAGGATCTGAATATTTTTGTAAAGGCTATAAAGCCTAAGACTTATGTTATAGAAAAGGTCCGTATTTGGGGACTTGTAGACCATTACTATTGTCAAGCTTCTCATATTGCTCATGACCTAATTTAAGCTCTTTTGCTATCATATGTTCAGCTTCCATTTTCTGTCTATTCTGTGCTTATGCTTGAATGTGTTATTCAGGTTTATTCAGGTTTATTGATGTCCGATAATTGTCATCCTATTGGCATATTGATGATTTGAATTATAAGTACCTTCCTTGTTATGATTAGCCATATATATATATATATATGTGTGTGTGTGTGTGTGTGTGTGTGTGTGTGTGTGTTTTATGTATGAATCTGCTAGCATGATAAGTTCTCCATCTCTGCACCATATTATCAAACCTCTGAACAGTGGTAGTTAGAAGCCTTATCCTTGATTGAGTTTCATGCATGTCTTAACAGTGTGAGGTCTTGTAGGTCACCTGAATTGATCCACTTAGAAAACCATAAAAACATTTAAGTTACCAGGCATCCTCGAGCTGCAACCTAGAGGAGTTTCCTGGAGTGATAACAAATTGGAAACGTTACCGGGGAGAGGAGACTGAAGCTCATCTTCCCTGGGAGACGACATAGATCTTGCTTTGATGATAGACAAATTTTGGACACTATTCTGGTTGTAATCATCTATCTGGCGACTCCATTGGAATAAGGTGGCTTCAAGAAGACCAAGTACCAAAGAAAACCCTAAAGGACCACCAGTAACACCTGTTTCAGATCCAGAACAGATTCTAAGAAGAGATAGGGTTTCACTAAGACAAACCTCCAGAGCTGCAAGGGGAGCTACATTAGGTATTTCCAGAGGTATTTCTGTTGTTATATCAAATAGACCTCCATTTCAATCTTCTTATGTTGAAGCATCTAGTTCTCAGAAGTTTATAAGTAAATCGGAAAATTTGAGGGTTGAGGAATCTTCAAGCACTGCTACTTGTGAAGATCTCATCCCTGGCGACTCCATTGAAGAACTGTGGCTCCGCGAAGGGCTCATACCAGAGAAAATCAAGAGAGGCCACCAGTAAGACCTGTTGTAGATCCAGAGAAGATCATAAAAAAAGGAAGAGCTCTACAAAGGAAAACTTCCAGAGCAATAAGGACCTCTAGATCAGATTTGTTGGTAGAGGGAGAAGAAAACCTAGCTCTGCTGCTAGGGTAGATTAACAAAGACTTTTATTTCCCTGATCCATCTGAATTTAATAAATCTCCACTGGGGAGGACCCGGTTGATAAAAGATGAAGAGGCTGAATGAAAAATCCAGGTACCAGTTCATCAGTTTACTTTATGAACTGTTGTTTTTTTTACCAGCTCTTTTATACTTTTCCCTTCACATGTTAAAAGAATTATCCTATGTTTTATATATTCTGAAGATTATCGGCCATCTTTTATAAATCCATCTATAGAATAATATTTGCAGCCTGCTTGTATTGTAGAAGGTGAATCAGTCTTTGTGCCGCAGCTCATTTATAGAAATGACCTCTGTATACAAATTCCTTCTAAATCTGATCAGCCATGTAACCTTTAAGAAACCAAAACTGATTCAAAACCTATGCAGATCTCAACACTCATTGCCATAACCTTTGAACCTTGGCAGTAGATTGTTATCCCTCATGATCAGCCCACAGCCTTTCAAATCAAAATCAAGATGAATTTGTTTAAGCCATTAAAACTTCCCTCTCATCTGCATCCTTATCCTCTTGACTGCTATGAATATCTCCCTTGGTTTTATGGAGAGAATCAAGCTTCAGCTGAAAAGCACTTGGAATGTCTCGAAGATTTTATTGATCGTTTTCAGATTGTTCATGAGGATGTAATCATGAGATTTTTCTCTAAATCGTTGATTAGAGATGTTGCTATATGATTCAAGATTTTAAGAGCTGACTCCATTGGCTCTTGGATAGAATTCATTGATGCCTTTTTGAAGCATTAGGGTGAGAACAAATCTCTTGATTTGTATCTCGCTGATTTCTATGCTTTGAAGAGAGAGGAAGAGGAAAATTTTCCTATCTTCAATCGAAGATTCTACAACACTTATAATGATATGCCTTTGGAGATCCGACCCACAGAGATAGCTGCCATGATATCTTATGTGATGGGACTACATTCAAGACTTGCCCTTCTTTTGCTAGAAAGGAAATCTTCATCATTAAGCATTATGTTTGAAGATGCTTTAGAGGTGGAGGAAAATGTTTGTGCTTCAAGGAGAATCCCAGACCAGCTTGATTTTGAAAACCATCATCTACCTAAGCAAGATAAATATCAGTATGATTCAGATTTTGAACAAGAAGATTATGAGTCTGAAGCAGATTTGGAACAGCAGCAAGCATGCGAGCTCTTTTGAGATTTAGAATCAGATTCTTCAGTGTTTGCAAAGTACTCCCAAGACAGGTATGAATCTGGATTTTATGATCAGTTTGCAAACCAGGATGAGCCTATGATAACTGATGATTGTATAGGCAATTATATGTTTTCAAGTGGTCTTTATTCATATGATGAAAACCCTATTTTATCATCCTATTGTAAGCACTATTCTCAAAAGGAAATTTTAATGATTGATGATCAAGATCTGATCATAAGAGAACAAGAAGGTTCAGATCAACTGTTGAGCTTGCATTTTGATCTGACAAAGGTTGAGCAGTCCACATTCAACATTGACATCAGTGAAGGAAAAGATCAGAAACATAAAAAGGTATTTCCTGTTGGCTTTCATGACCCTGTTGCTGACTATCTGGAACTTATGAGCAACATAGATATCAAAATATTTTTGCCAGATGATAGCTGGTTCTATCACCCTTTGAAACTACATTGTTGCGTGCTATGGTTTTATTTATTTTTTAGGTCAAGATCAAGGATAAGTTCAGCAGATTAGTTTCTGACATGGCTTCATTGGAAGCATGATGTCACGTGATAAGAAGCCTCTATTGATTAGAATTAGGAGTAGGAATAGATAGGAAAATAAGCTCTTGATATGAGCAGCTAGGTCATTTTCAGTTGTTTTCATGAATAAGCAAAGTGAGCTACAACCAGGTTGCAGCAGATCAGTTATAAAAGACAAATGACTCCATGCCCAATAGAACACTAGAAGATAGCTTTAATTATTCTTTTTTAGGAAAGGCATTATGTTCTGGGGTTCTTGGGACCTCACAGGGAGGTTCCCATCCCCGAGTAGGAGCCAGATGTTATCTCCTAAATAAAATTTTCAATAAGTTCACTCAGAACAATTTATTTTTTTATCAGTGATGAAGGTTTTAGGTCATATTATGAAAGATATTCGGATGACTAACAAGGTTGGGATATTTGATGTTCTATTTTTTTTTAAGAAAATTTGAAAGTTTTAGCTTTCAGTGGCCTAGGAAAGTTTTTCAACAACTCATTAGCCACCGAAAAGCTCACATTTCGGTAGCTAATAGTTTAACGCAGGACCATGATTATCCACCGAAAGCTCGCTCATTATGTTATTCGTTAAAATTCTGGTAAAAGGACTTTCGGTGGCTTAGGCGATCTTTCCAACAGCTCATTAGCCACTGAAAAGCTTTGGTTTTGACAGCTTAATGAGGGTTTTCTGGAGGACGTTAACCACCGAAAGCAAATGAGATACACTTTTGAAGAGGGAAAATTTTGGTGTCTTGGGTGAAATTTCAAATAGTTCATTAGCCACCGAAAGCCCTGCCTTTTGGCAGCTAGCAAACAAAACCCTAAATACTCTCAACCACCTAAAAGGTACAGGGAGGAGGACCCACTCAAAAAAAATCAAAAAAAAGGTTTTTGTGGCTGAGCGTGGTTTCAAAATGGTCTCTAAGCCACCGAAAGCAGACTTTTAGCAGCTAAGACAAAAATTTCAAAGCGCTCTAAGCCACCGAAATTGGCATTTTACTATGAAAAGGCATCATTTTAAAATGATGATTCTGAGCGACGGGAGAATAATTTTGTCCAACTCTTGGAGGTTTTTGTTCCTAACATGTCAGAGAACAATAACATCTCCTAGTTTTCCTACAGGTATTTCATATTGGGAGAATCGAATCCATCTCTGAGCCCTAATTTTTGGATCTCAGAATTTCCTTGTTTTACACGTGTTTTTGAAATACAGATATCTGGAAAATGGAAATGAATTTCAAGAAACTGAGAGATATTTTTTCTCACAAAACAATAATCTACAAAAATTTCTTTCAGTTTATACATAGGTGTCACGGATTTGGAGAACCAAATGCATCTCGGAGCCCCAGTTTTCAGCAGTTTGGCCAAATTTTTAGGGCAAAAGTTGACCTAACAAGGCAAGTTACAGCAGAAAAATGAAGAGTTTACTTCACCAACACCTGGGCAAGAGCAGGATGAAGTGTAAAAGTTGAAAGTTGCTGAAGTGCACCATCAAAGTAGGTCTGTTCCAGTTTTTGGGATACATCAAAGAGGAGAGGGCCACAAAACCCTACCTATTTTAACCAACAGTGGCTCATCCATCAGAAGACCAGTTACAGCTTTCCTCCAGTACTCATTGCAGTCATCAAAAGGTTCAAAGAATGAACAAGTGTTAGATTTAGTTAAACTAGTAGTTAAATTATGGTTTCTGACCTAATTTTGAAAAAACATTAATTTTGTCCATTTTTAGTAAGACAGATCCAATTTTTCAGTATCTGAATATTTTTGTAAAGGCTATAAAGCCTAAGACTTATGTTATAGAAAAGGTTCGACTTCAGGGACTTGTAGACCATTATGTTATAGAAAAGGTTCGACTTCGGGGACTTGTAGACCATTACTATTGTCAAGCTTCTCATATTGCTCATGACCTAATATAAGCTATTTTGCTATCATATGTTCAGCTTCCATTTCTTTTCTGTTCTGTGCTTATGCTTGAATGTGTTATTTAATGTCTGATAGTTGGCATCCTATATTTATATTGATGATTTGAATTGCAAGCACCTTCCTTGTTATGATTAGCCATTTATATATAACTGTCTTATGTATGAATCTTCCAGCATGATAAGTTCTCCATCCTTTCACCCTATTATCAAACCACTGAACAGGGGTAGTTAGAAGCCTTATCTTTGATTGAGTTTCATGCATGCTTTAAGAGTGTGAGGTCCTGTAGGTCACCTGACTTGATCCACTTAGAAAACCATAAAAACATTTAAGTTGCCAGGCATCCTCGAGCTGCAACCTAGAGGAGTTTCCTGGATTGATAACACAGTGAGTAGGGGAAAAATCACTCAGTGATTTAGAGTTGTTTTAAAGTGAACCGATGCCAACCTTTGCCAGTGAATTCAAATTTCTCTTAAGGGATTCAAATGGGAATTCATTCATTCATTCTTGGCTTATTATTTGGGGTTTTGGAGACTTTTTTCCTCATGGGATTCAAATGCTTGTGGATGGATTTGAATTTCTCTTTATTAATATTTTTTGTGTTTTGCAAGGTTTCTCTCTCATTAATTTTAATGCCTATGGATGGATTCAAGTTTTCCTTTTGCACATAGTTGTCACACACTTTTATTTGCAGCGAAAATCAAAAATCCGATGTGGGTGATTGTATACTGATCTATTCCAATGTGGATATTGGATATATTTTCTATTGAACACAGAATTACCTCAAGAACCCTTATTTATCTCTGATATGGTCATGTGATTCCTAAGGTGGATGGTGATGTCCTAAGGGATTGGATCAGTGAAGGGAATCCCATTTCATCCGGAAGTGTTGATGCACAGAAGATAAGTAGTGAGGGAATGTGTTGTGTCTATCAGGTTGTGGCCTGCATATTATCTATTTGAGATTTGAATAGAGAGTTCCCTGGTGTGTGGATCCATGGAAAGTATTTGGCTTGACTATGTGTAAGTTTCAGTGGAATGTTGTCATGTTGAATCTAGTTGCACTATTCAAATATAAGTATTTTATTTGGCTGTTATTCCTTGTGTATTTTGTTGCATACATGCCTATGGAGGATGGTATTATCTCTAATATTTCATGTTACAAATTGGTTTATATTCTCATGTTATATGGCTGAAATTATAGTGATAAATTGATAGCTCAATGAACATATTTATTGTATGTATTATTACCACCATTAGATGTTGTTTTGTTTATGTTTGTTGGAAGGCAATAGATATTGTGTTTATGTTAATCATATGACTATAGATGATAGCTTCAGGATATTATGTATTATGGGGTTAATGGTTGTGGATTAGCATCGTAAATATAGTGCATTATGGTGTTATAATTCTTCTATATTGGAATGTTGAATGGTTATTTTGCTTGTTGTTGTAAAGCTGAATTTTATTAACAAATGTAGATCTGAATATATTATTTGGTTAAATGGCGATAGGAGGTTGCTCATAGATGTGATTATGATATTTAAATTACATGTGAAAAGGTTACTTAGAACGGTTGTATTCGTGTTACAAATACATTGCATCGTATGTACATTTGGGGAATATTTTGCATTGGAAGGCTCATCTTCCTTTTAGTGTCTTGTTGGCCTATCCTTAGAAAACCTTATTTTGTTGTGCATTACTTAGCATTATCCCCTTCCCCTGTTATAAATCCATTGTACACAACCTCGGTGGTGTTATTTGGGGTTTGGTACAATACAAGTGGTATCAGAGCCTAGGTTTCAACTCTATGGATGATGGGGCTTCTACGGAATTGTGCTCTATGTTAGAAAAGTATCTATCTTTTATGCATCCTTGTATATACTGATGTATTTCTTGTTATTAATTAGAATTTATTTCATGTATCATGAAGATGTATTTTATGTATATTGTTCCTCATATCATGTAGCATATATATTTATACCTCATGTTAAACATATGATTGATTGGGATATGGTTCAAGTGGATATATTTCGTTGAATATTGAAGGCCTTCTAATGAGGCTTGAATACCCTATAATGGGGATTGAAGATTGACCTTTGATTCCTTGATTCCACTCTGCTAATCTGGATTCTCATACGAGAATCCTGGGAGATGGTGATACTCCAAGGAATTGGAAGGGTGGCGGGATGATGATATCCTAAGGGACTAGTAGGGTGAAGGAAGTCAAGTCACATCCCATAGGTTATGGAGACGGACATGAAAGTATGTGGTATTGGGAAGTATTGTGGTTTCTCAGAAGAAGAGTTATGAGAGTTGCAATGATAAAGGCATGTCAAAAGGCATATATGGGTAAGAATGCATCAAGGATGATGCATTGTTTTAAGGGGGAGGGGATGTAATGTCGCGATGGTAATCCCCTGAACATATGTGATTTTGTTATTCGTTATTATGTGGCACTACGTGCCTAAACTATGGACTATAGACATTATTTTATTATTTACCTATAATTAAATAATATCTCAACATGGAAAACAAATGTGGCTAGGGGGTCATGGATTCCACATGTGAGGGGGTTGGGGGTTTAGGAGTCGTTGTTATCCCTTACAATACTTTATATTTCCTACTTTGATTTTATTGGACTACGGAGGTCCTATTACACCTATTGATGCTTTGTATGCACCCATGCACTATGTACCCATGCACCCCATACGCCATGCAGCCATGCATCCTTACATGATGAGAATATTCCTGACTGGATGTTAATGGGCCACTCTCCCATCTGTCATTACTTATGCACCCTATTGTACTATTTTTTTCCACCGTGCACTTGATTTGTGTAAACCCCACACTAATTTTTTGAGTTGTCTTCGGTTAATTAGAGTAAATTTGGGTGAATTTGAGTTGTCTTCAACCAATTAGATTAAAATTGGGGGGATTCGAGTTGTCTCCAATGCATGGGAGCGATTTTAGTGGGATTTGAGTCAGTCTTAGTAAATTCGAGTTGTCTCCAGTGCATGGGAGTGACTTAAGGGGAATTCAGTCAGCCTTAGTAAAATACAAGTTGTCTCTAGTGCATGGGGATTGTTTTACCATATATTTAAGGTTAGTCTAAGTGGATTCGAGTTACTCTCTTGAAAACTTGAATGGTCATATAATGAGTTGGGGAAAATTGCCTCAATGATTTAGAGTTTCTTGTCAGTGAACTGAAGGCAGTCTTTTCTAGTGAATTCGAATTGCTATTAAGGGACTCAAATGGGCATTCATTTATTCATTCGCGACTTATTATTTGGGGTATTGGATACTTGTTCTCTCATGGAATTTGAATGCCTGTGGATGCATTCGAATTGATATTTATTCATAATTCTTGTGTTTGCAGGGTTTCTCTCTCATGAATTCAAATTCATGTGGATGGATTTGAGTTGTCTTTTTGCACATAGCTGTCACACCCTTTTTTTTGCAGGGGAAATTGAAAATCATGCGAGGGTGATTATACACTAATCTATTTCAGTGTGGAGACTGGATAGATTTTCTATTGAACATGGAACTACTTTGAGAACCCTTATTTATCTTTGATCTAGTCACGTGATTCCTGAGGGTGGATGGTGATGTCTTGAGGGATTGGATTAGTGAAGGGAGTCCCATTGGAACCCGAAGTGTTGATGCACAGAGGATAAGTGTTGAGGCAATGTGTTGCGTATATCAGGTTGCGGCCTAAGTATTATCTATTTGAAATCTTATTAGAGAGTTCCCTAGTGTGTGGATCCATGGGCTCAGCTCGGGGGTGACCTGTTCAAGTATTTGGATTGACTGTGTCTAAGGCTGGGTGGGGCGTTGTCATGTTGAAGCTAGTTGCGCTATTCAGAGATAAGTATTTTATTTGGCTACTATTCCTTGTGTATTTTGTTGCATATGTTCCTGTGAAGGGTAGGATTATCTTTGATATTTCATCTTATCTATTGTTTTATATTCTCATGTTATATGGCTGAAATTATAGTCTTTAATTGGTAGTTCAACGAACATATTTCTTGTATGCATTATTATTTCCATTAGATGTTGTTTTGTTTATATCTGTTGGAATCCAATATATCTGGTGTTTATGTTAATTACACGATTGTAGATGACAACTTGAGGATCTGATATATTATTAGATTAATGGTCGTGGATTAGTGTCGTAAATCGAGTGCATATATTGGAATGTTGAATGACTGATTTGCTTGTTGTCGTAAAGTTGGATTTTATTAATATTTGTAGACATGAATTTATTATTTTATTAAATGCAAATGGGTGGCTTCTCTTATATGCGATGATGATTTTTAAATTACATGTGAAAATGTTACTAAGACCGGTTGTATTCATGTTACAAATACATAGCATGGTATGTACATTTGGGGAATAATTTACATTTGAAGGGTCGTTTTCCTTCTAGTGACTGATTTTATTTATTTATTTGGCTTGTGGCATGTTGGACTAGCCTTAGAAAACTTTATTTCAATGTGCATTACTTAGAATCAGCTTGTTTCATTTGTTATAATTTTGGTGTACCCAATCTTAGTGGTGTGATTTGGGGTTTGGTATACTACATGCTAATATTTTATCTGTTATTACATTTGAGGAAATTTACTTATTGTACCTTTAATTTCCAATCACTTAGATATAGTTCCTCTTTCTTGAGGGTTTTTTCTTCTAAAGATGGGGAATTAGCTCATCTTTTGGATTTTAGTAGGGCATGAGATCAAGCGAAATGTGTGCAAGTCAACGCCACAGAGAAATATGCCTATTATTTTGGATGTATAACAAATGTGAATGTTTTCAAGGACCCACTCAAAACTCCTCTAAGATCTACTTGCAAGGAAGTCCCATAGAGAGGATGAGCATTTTGTTAGTTAATAATTTGTTTATTTAGTTTATGTTTCATTGAGATCATTGCGTATTTTGCTTTCCTAATGATTCATTGTGTAATGTTGCTTCCAGTGATATTATTGTTATTCCCCCATAGAAGGTGGAACTGGAGCTACTCTTTTCTTCAATGTACTCTCTACAAAGGAGGTTCTGGATTCTTCTTATTATACCAAAAATCCACTGAATATTTTTGTTTTCGTTCTCCATATATCCGTCCCTTCTAAACACTATATTGTTTCGTCACAATCTAACTACGATCGCTACTAGAAGTAAGGTGATCTTCATTGATGCATAAGTTGAATTATTGGCAATGGGCTTGATCGCCTTCAAGAATGACTGGAAGAGGAAATATTGTAATTAGTTTGTGAGTACTTTATAGCAATGACAAAAGACTGATATTTTGTATTAGCAACATTGTTTTAGTGTACAATGTAGCCACTAATCTGCTGGCAATGGAATTGGTTATCATCATCAAATTTGGAAAAATTGTAGTGTATCCATCATACACTAGAACTCATGATTACTGTAGAACCAAGACAAGAAAATGCGTTCTATAATTAATCAATTTTTAGCTATACCCCATGCAAGCATGATTTTACTATCCGATGCAAATAAGAACTTCCATGTATATGTCTCTACCCTTTCCAACACTTGCCTATTTGAATTTAAAATTATTCTTGATTGGAAAATCATAGTGTACAAAGAGCTCCTTTGGATTTTTCTCTCTAAAAAATTCAGCACATATGTATAAAAACTTCAGTTTGGAGTTCCCTTTCAAATAGTGTCATAGGTCTTCCCTTAATTAAGGATCATGTAGTTGCATTGATTTATTCCTCAGTGACTATGATCACTTTGTGATTTACTTGTGTTTTTCCCTTCTTGAAATTTGCTATGGGCTATAAAAATTGGTCCCCGTCATGGGAAATTGCAAACTGGTATAGAAATGTGAGACCTACCCTATCAATTAGCTCAACTATACCAAGGGTTTCCTTGTAGAAAGCTTGGAGATGTGCTAAATATGGAGTTAAAATTATCTGTGTTGTGTTATTTTCCTTCTATTCTATGAGTTATGTGTCTATCGAGTGGGTGTGTTGGTTTAATTAGTTCATGTTTTCCCAAATCAATCATTTTGTGCAAGATTCAGATACAGAACTTGCAAAAGAGTTGGTAGAACATGATAAGATACCAAAAACTAAAAATTGTGGAGATGCAGGTGTTGGTTGAATTTGATACTATAAATGTTATATTTGAAGGGCAATTTAGAACAATCAATTCCAAGGTATATGATACCAAAATATTTACTTGAATTAATATAATTTATGGAGTTTAAATATCAATTAGCTATGGACATCTAGCCAAGGGTCTCGCAACAATCACCCAAGGTGGGAGAATTGCACTCTAAGAAGTGAGGAGAACGGTGTTTTCAGAGTTATTGCAGGAGGACGAAGTTTGACAAATGATCATGGTGGGAAAAGGGGGGGCTCTATTTCATGAACCCCCGAAATAGAGGACCTGAAAATTGGTGAGATATTGATTAGCCTGTCTGAACAGTCGATCCCTGGTTCATTGGTTCAAGATCGTAAAATCAGGAAATGTATGTCAAAAGCATCCATGATCCCGTCCATGGTTGTAAGATATTTGAATCTGAGAGATTGGATCCAGTTTATGATGAACCATGCTCTAATTGATAAATTCATAGGTATGCAACCATCTGAGAAATCATTGATATGGTGAATCAACTCCTCCTGGAAACCGAAGGGTCATTTTGACCTCCATTTGGGTTCAAAGGGTTTCTTTACAATCTCTTTTATCAGTCTGGAAGACAGGAATCGTATCATTGATGGAGGTCCATATTTCTACTACTCTGCTGGCCTCTTCTTACGACCTTGGAAGGAGAAATTTAGTCCAGAAACCGAAGACATGAGAATTGTCCCAGTATGGATTAGGTTTTAATCTCTTCCCAACAAGTATTGGGACTTAGAAATACTGGAGGATTTGGGAAATTTTTTAGGAAGGTTTATCAAAGTTTCTGAGTAAACCAAGATTCGGATTTATACTTCCTATGATCGTATTTGTGCTTATATGGATCTATCTAAGGCATTACCGAAGGCGATTAGGATGATATGGGACGATGAGGATTGCCTGCAAAATATTGACTATGAACAAATCCCTTTTCGATGTCGTAGATGCCATGAATATGGTCATTTATTTCGACAATGTCCTATGAACGCACCTAAAAAGAAGCTAGGAAAGGAGGGAGATCTATCGGATCTGGGTTTTACTAAATTTGTGTCTCAAAAAAGAGGTAACAGGAAACAAGATCATCAAGAAATTCATAAGAAAATGACTACCTCTAACTCTTTTGAAGTTCTCGGAAATAGTGAGGGAGAGACCTAGAAAAGTAGAAGCGCTTTTCACAAGATGTCTAGCTCAAAGGATGAAATGTTTGACTTGAACCCTGTTAAAGAACCAGAACAAAAAACCAATATCAGGGAAGAAAGTATGGGACAGGAATCAAAGGAGGAAGTCGAGGATATGAATATAGGGTAATTGGATCTTGAAGGGATTGAAAAAGCATGTACTGAGAAATACAAAGGTTATGTTCCCCAGGAAAAAGTTATCCTCCTTAAGGAATCTATTCTAAAAGCTCAAACCTCAAATCCCCTAAGTATCAACTCGGGATCCCGCAAAGACACGAAAAAAGAAAGCGGGGGAGTTTTGTTAGAAAACTGGTCGCAAAACAAACAAGCAGAGGGTTGTCGATGTAGGAAGGAGGTTGGTTGAGTTGGGACAATACCCGACAATCAAATTTTCCTTAGGGCTATAATTTTCCCCAACGAAGCTCCTATCCTGAAATACTCGAGGCATTATAGCCTGATAAAGATTAAAATTCTGCGTAAAAAGATTAAGATGACAAACTCGGGAATTGTCTTCTTGCAAGAAACTAAATGTTTAGCTAATCAGATTAAGGATATTCAAGGTAAAATATGGGCAAGATGTGAAATGGGCATAGACGCTATAGGCTTTTCTAATGGTATTAGTATTCTCTAGGATCCATCTTGGGTGACCTTAACTGGCCTTCAAGGGACACGCAACTTGCTCACTGCAAATTTTAAAGTGGTGGGTTTTCCTATCTCCGGGATTGTTACGAATGTCTATGGTCCACAAAAAGATGTGGACAAATGTGGTTTTCTTAGTTCCCTCAAAAATATGAGGGAGAGTCTGTCTAGCGAGCACTGGGTGGTGGGAGGAGACTTTAATCTTATCACTTCCTTAGAGGGAAAAAAGGGTGGAAGACGTTGTTTGGATGAAGAATGTGATCTTTTTATAGAAACTATTGAGGATCTAGGCTTGGTGGAAATTACTCCGGGGGAGGGCTGGTTTACTTGGAATAACAAAAGATCCGGGGATCGTCATATTGCATCAATAATGTACTGGTTTTTAGTCTCTGAATCCATTATTGACTTGGGGAGTGAAATGTATTTTACAAAACTCTCGGGCAGGGGCTTAGTTCACTGGCTGATTGAACTCATGTGGAGTGGGTTAGGATCCCAATTTAAGAAACCTTTCTGCTTCGAATAATTATGGCTAGCTAATCCAGAATTTGAAGGAAAAATTAAATCCTAGTGGGATGAGATGCGGGCAGTTCAGGAACACAGTATGTATAATTTCCAGCAAAATTTGAAGGGTTTGAAAGCCAAGATCAAGAAATGGAATAAGGAAGAATTTGGGAATATTTTTCGTGAAAAGCATCGATTGGAAGTTTGTCTCCATGAGATCTATACTATAGGGACTAATGAAGGATACTCTATGACCTTGCTAGAGGAATAAAGGATCCTAGAAGCTCAGCTAGAAGAACAGGAGAAACAGGAGGAAATTCTGTGGTGGAAAAAGTCAAGAATTAAATGGCTCCAAGAAGGTGAGAAGAACACTAAGTTTTTTCACCACTCTGTTATCTAGAACATTTTTCAAAATAAAATCTATTTGCTTAAAAATGACAGGGGAGAAAAGGTGGAATCGAGGGAAGATATTGAGGCAATCCTAAATTCCCACTTCTCCGATATTTTAAGTGATCCTAGGAGGAACCGCTTATAGGATATTGAATCCATTACAAGTAGGATCTCAATCTTGGTCTCTGAAGAATAGAATCAGCTATTAATGACAACTATCACTGTTTAGTAGGTTCAGGAATCGGTCTTTCAAATGAAGGTCGGAACCTCTCCCGGTCTGGATGGTTTTACCGTGAATTTTTTTCATCATTTTTGGGAGATGGTTAAGATGGATGTTTGGAAAATAGTAGAGAAATCCCAGATTACAGGTCGTATTTTGCCTTCCTCGAATGCCACTTTCCTAACCCTAATTCCTAAATGTGAAGGATCTGATACCCTAGACAAATTTCGACCATTTAGTTTATGCAATGTCATTTACAAGATTATTACTAAAGTCATTGCTAATCAGCTAAAACCTATTCTACCATCTCTGATATCCCCAGAGCGTACAAGTTTTGTGGAAGGTACGCATATATCAGATGGCATCATTTTGGTCCATCAAATGTTGCACTCTCTCAAAATAAAAATAAAATCCCTGGTATGTTGGTCAAGTTAGATATTGCTAAATCCTATGATAAATTAAATTGGTAATTTATAAGGAAAATGCTTGAAGCTTTTGGTTTTACCCAGAATTGGGTTGATTGGATTATGCAACTCATTTCTTTGAATTTTTTCTCTATTATGGTGAATGGGGTTCCTTCGAGAATTATTTAATCCTCTAGGGGCATTCGCCAAGACGATCCTTTGTCCCCTTTTTTGTTTATTATCATGGTCGAAGGTTTGGGGCGATCTTTTTCAACCCTCTGAGATAGTAATTCTATCAAAGGATTAAGAGGGAAGACTGGAGGGGACAGGCATACCCACCAATAGTTTGTGGATGACACTATGCTCATGGGATATCCCTCTGCGTAGGAATTCGGTAGTTTTAAAAAGTTCCTAGATCTGTTTGGTCAGGCATCTAGATTAGAGGTTAATGCCCAAAAATATCAGGTTTTCTTTTTTAATACTCCTAGTATTACTCGCTGAAATATCTGTCGCATTATGGGGTTTCAAGAGAGCTCCATTCCGTCATAATACTTGGGAATACCCCTATAAAATTCTGATTGCAAAAAAAGGTTCATGGATAGAATTGTTGGACAAAATTAAGAAATGCATGGGTAATTGGACTTTGAGACTGCTTAATTTGGCAAGGCGCCTGGTATTGGTTAACTTGGTTCTCCAAGCTATGCCGACTTTTTTTTTCCTCGATGATGGCCCCAAAAACCATTCTCTGGGATTTATGGAATATCCAATGGAAATTTCTATGGAGTGGAACTTAGGAATCCCACAAATAGGCGTTGGTAAAATGGACAATGTTTGCACTCCCAAGTCGTAGGGTGGGCTGGGGCTTCGTGACCCAAAAAAGGATAGCTTAGTGGCTGGGATGAAACTTTGGTGGAGATGGATAACTCATACCCACGAACTATGGGCCAAAATGTGGTTGGATAAATATGTGAAAGGTTGGGACGTCCACGAATTGATTAGGTTTTCTGAGGACAAATCCAGGTCGCACATTTGGAGAACGGCATGGAAAGGTCAAAGTCTGGTTCAGGAGCATAGTTTTTGGGAGATTCGAAATGGTAATACAGAAAGGATTTGGGAATATTCTTGGAAACAAATTCCACCGATATAAATGGAAGGGTTGTTCCCTATGATTCAAACAGAATGTAGAACTAGGGGCATATCTAAGGTAAAGGATCTCTAGGGGGATCAGAATCCTTGAATTGTTTTTTGTACTTGGGATCCTCGAACCTGGATGGAGAGGTTAGGCCCAACAACTGAAGTAGAACATCTATAAGCGGAACTCCATATTCATCGTATTAGGTGGCAGGAAGGAAATGATAAACTGCATTGGGGTTACACTCCAAAAGGAGTTTTTTCTCTAAAAGAGGCCTATACTATTTTAATTCGAAATAATATGGACCAGGACGAAAAAACTTGGAGTAATCTATGGGATAAGAAGGTCTGGACAAAGATTTATATTTTTTGTTGGTTGGTTATTTGAAACAGAATTCTAACTGGAGAAAAATTACAAAAGAGAGGGTTCCTTGGACCTTATCGGTGTTCTTTATGTGAAAAGGAGGAGGAAACCTCAGCGCATCTTTTTGATTCCTACAATTTTTCCTCATAACTCTGGGACCATGGAGCATTGATATCCCATCACATAACTAGGCTTTTCCATAACCCGGTTGGTTCTCTGATTAATTGTCCCAAGAAACCCTTCCATAATCGCATTATGAACCGCCTCTGGGAAATTTCCCAAATTTTATGATATGGGCAATTTAGCATGAACGAAATTCTAGAATTTTTAGAGAAAAGGCTAGTCGGATTTCGAAAGTTTGGGATAGTATAGCCAGTAAAATGCATGAAACCATTCTCTTGGGAAAACGGGAGACGATGGACTGGGAATCGACTGGTAATGAAAGGATGATTCTGATTAATTGGGGTTTCAAGGACTTTCAGACAGCTCTTCCGGATAATGCAGAGAATTCTTGCCTCCCACTGAGTCCCGATCGATGGATGCCTCCTTCATGGGGTTTATCCAAACTAAATTTTGATGGTGCAGCGAAGGGAAATCCGAGTCCAACGAGGTATGGCTTCATTATCCGTGATCAGTGGGGGATATTTGCGGTTTTGGCTATGGATTCCTGGAAAGGGAGACAAATAATTCGGCGGAGATTGAAGGTATTTTGCAAGGGTTAGAATGGGCCACATCGAATTTCATATTGTCGATGATCATGGAAGGAGACTCCCATATGCTCATAACCTTGGCTACTAAATTGCAACGTGGTACCCAGAGCGCTAAGATGGCCACCTCGTGGTGATTGGAAGGTAGGGTGGCGATCCTTTGTTCCTTGCTAATTAATGGTCTTGCAGTATGGTTCTCCCACATGGAGAGAAATGGTAATAATACGGTGGATATTTTAGCCAACCTCAGTGTCCACACGCGTAGGGACGTTAGGGCTAAGGACTGGGTTATGATTCCCGATGGGATGGATCATGACCGATGTAATATTTTAGCAATGCAAGACAAAACAAGTCTCCAGGAGGATGTCCAAAAGAGCCATAGTGCATATGAAAGACCATACCAGCAAGTGGCATCTAGTGGTAGCGATCCTTAATTTTAAGTCATGACCAAGAGATCCATTAATATTCGTTGGGGTGTGTATACATTTTCATTCAGCTGACAGTGGAAGGTACGCATTCATATGATGTCCGTAAGTGGAAAGGTCAAGTGCATAAATGGTAAGATCTACCAACGATCTATGGATGGGAAAGGAGCCATCATAATTTGGCGTGTGATCATCATGGCGTAGAATTGGTTTGGGCTATTTAACAGGTTGCATGGGGGTGAGTTTAATGACATGTTGGTGTTGTGTGTCTTGTCTCCTGTATCCTGTGTTAACCATTGGAGTCTGCAGAAAGGTGTTGTCTGGCTAACTATGGCTGGTGATAAGAGCAAAGGAAAATGAATGAGTGCGCAATCGGACACTCATGATCGGGTGTCAAGGGCACAACGTCAAGCATTGTGGGAATCCCGGATTTATGAATTGGAATTACCTCAGGAGATCCCGAATCGTATTGTTGAAACTGAGAAAATCCTTTGGCATGAATTTGATAGCCAAAAGTTGAAGGATGAATGAAAAAGGGTGGAAGATTGGATTTTGGACCCTGGGCATATAGTGGGCCGCGTTATTTTATATGAAAAAATGGTGGCGTTCTACTAGTTAATGAAAAATCTAGTAGGCCAGGCTGATTGGGATCGACAAAACAATGATACGGGAGGCTCTGATCCAGACCCATAGAAGTGCTCTATCTCGGCTGTGGTCCAACGTGTTGAAGATAAGGTTAATTTCCTCATTTCGTGTATGGATTTTTAGTTTCCACCCTCACACATTCAGGGCACCCCAAAACCATATTTCCCGGGCACTAGTCAGGGCGGGGGGCAGGATTTGTCTTACATCTTACTTTAATGTTGTTGTTGTTGATCGAGGTGTGCAATGGGTTTCTGTTCTATTATGTTATCTACTAATAGGTAGTTATACATGTTTATGGCCTTCTACCTCTTTTGCTTACAGTCCACTATTATAAGTTCTATTGCTTGAATGTAATGGTCGAATTCCCTGGTCTTTTTGTCAATAGTTTTCGCCTTGTGCTCTGTTTGGTAGTAGACTATCACGAAGGTTGCCTTTCCTTGGAATTTTTTTATGAATGCAGGCTTGTTCATGTTGAAATATGGCATTAAAGGGTCTTTTGGGTCTGTAATTAGTGGGTTGGTTGGTATTGAGTCTGTGGGTATGGGTATTATTTTTATGGAATCATTTACCTGGTCGAGGGGATCATGCGAAAATTACGATGATAAACTTTGTACTAAGGTTTTGTAAGGTTTCTCTATTAATGTAATGGGAATATTTTACTTACAAAAAAAAAATATCAATTAGCTATGGATGAGATTTGATGTGGAATTCTTTTGTTGTTGATCTGTGCACCGTGGAAAGGCTTTTCTCTTGGCCAAAGGTACAAGTATGTTGTGGATTTGACCCCATCTCATTTGAGAAAGATGAGTATGAACAAGTGATGAACTTAGCTAAGACAAAAACTGTAAATGTTGTGATGGGACTTATGTTGCATTTCTAGCATGGTACATGCTAAATGGATGAGGTCATGGATAAAAATAGCTCACCTTAAAAATGCTTTGGAGGTGGTGATACCCTTCCTACTTCTAAAAGGTAAATTTTAATTCCTCCATAGCATTTATATCATGCAAGTGTTTCATCTAAACATAAAGATAACAATGTTTCCATTTTATGGTAGCCTTCATCCAATCATGTATTTGGCCGCATTGGACAATATCAAATAATATTTATTTACAGATGGTACTATTTTGAAGGTTATTGAAGAGGGAGATCCAATTGGATTAGATACTGTAAAGGATCTTATTGACAACTAAGCAAACTATTTCAAGAACATTCAAATGAATTGAAGCTAGCTTATGACAACCGTTTTAGCTTGCATAATAAGGGGTTGATATCTCTCACATGGATTTATTAAAGTCATATGTTGTTTGTTATAATGACAACAATCATGCAATATTGTTGAGATTTAAGGATTATTGGTAGAATTTTTTATAATTTATTACTTGTATATTTGTGAAGGATTCCAAATATTATGGCATAAGAATTATGTTTATGTTACTATAATGCCCACCAGCATGGGTATAAGATTAATATTAAACTTCAAATAATTTCTTAGTTAGTTCTTATCATTGTAGTCTTTTTTGGGACATGTCAGCAAAATTGTAAAAACAGTATCATACTAAAAGATACCCTTTCCCTAGTTCTTGTAGTTTGGTGCACTTATGTTATATTTCAATTATTAGTTGTTGAAATGCTTGATTTATTCTTGAATTAGCACAGTAACCCTGAATATATTAAGCATTGAAAGGGATAAAAAAATATAGAAACAAACCTCTCATAAATTTGAAAGGGATAAAAAAATCTAGAGACAAACCTCTCATAGCTTTAAAAAATTGGGTCTCTCTATGCAAAAATATCCAACTTTATTGATTGATCTTGATTGTGTGGATCGGATACTACATTGAACAACAGTGAAATGGCTTTAGAAACAACCCCTCTTTGAGGCCGACTTTTTCTCCAAAGCTTGGTCTATGTTAAATAGTCGAAAACTACATTGAGACTATGTTGAAAACACAAAAATTATTTAGAGTGACTCTACATTTATGCTATTGTTCACTTATTTAAAAATTGACAAGAAAACAAAGATATAACTTTTAGTTTTATAAAATGTTTGTTTCCAAACAAATATCATGCAACCCTTTTTACTCTTGGGTTTCCTAGATTCCTTTCTAAGTTATTGGGAAATAGGAGGGAGGGAATGCCAATTGATTACCTAGTATATAAGACATTTTGTTACAAAAGAGACGAAAAATAAAAATAATATTTTAAAGGTTTAAGATATATTTTGAAACTAACTGGATCGAAGATATATATCCAAAAGTAAAATGCTTCGAAAGGACCTAAAGGATTTTGGTAAAAACATCACGAAAAGAAAAATCCCTTTGTGAGGGAATTGCCGAGGCAGAAATCCTCCAACGTGGTCTCAAGAGAATTTAAGCAAAACATGATTCTACGATCTTGCAAAAGTTTGAAGATAAAAAATATATATATGACACTCTAAAATGGCATATTTCACATATAATACAAGGAATCTATTCTTCATCCCTAAGAAATCGGTACCTTGATTTATTATGTGATCTTGGATTCACTACTAATATTTTTCATGAGAAAAAAATGTTTTTTACAAATCACAAATCATTGTATATACTTGACAGTTTAGAACAATTCGTTCCATGGGAAATAAATGAGCATAATTTGGGTAGCGGTGTTTGAGACCACAAACCCATTCAATACCACCTATGCTCCAACCCAACATGTTTTGTACCTTCATTATAGCTCATGTGTATGGTAGTTCCTTCTGAGATTTGGTTTACAAGTTACAGAATTAAAGAATATGAAACTTGTAGAAACTTATAACTAACTTGAGTCAACTAGAAGATTCAGGTTCAAAGAAAGAAGTAGAAAATGCATCCATTCTTCTAGATATGGAGGACAAAACATTTAGTTCTCAAGCTTAACAAGCTTTAGAACAAAGTTGTGAAGTAGCAGAGACAGTTTCTTTGTTTACCGAGTCTCTTAAAATAGAAGAAAATTGAATCGAGAAGAAGTTATTGACGGAATAGAATAACCTTCAAATTTATCAACGTATTTTCCTTCGTTTGATTATTTGAAGTGTTCTAGTGCAATTGAAGCTTTCATTTTTGTATTTTATAGCGTTCCCTTAATCGATTACTAATGTTATGGATGTTGCACGTCCAGATGGTTGGTTTTCATAATTAGATTTTGAAAAATGGTAGTGTAAATTGAAACACCTAAACACGGGAGTTATGAGAATGAAGTTTTAGTTATACCCCATGAAACCTTGATTTTACTGGAAAATGCAACAACAAAACAATGCCATATATGGCTCTAAACCTGTAATCACACACGCATGGACTATCTAGCAGATTTTTCTTTAACGATGCCTATTTCAAGTCTTATTGTTGCAAGCAAGAATGTTGTTGATGGGGAAGGAACATTTTAGCTTTGTTGTATTCAAACTTAGGCAATTCAAAAGTATACACTGGACTTATCTCAAAGTCTACCACCACTTGTAGAACCTATAGCTCCATAGAAGAATGATTTTGCCTCTCATTTATTAAGATATCTACCTCATCATCTTTCACACATCTTGAACCATCTCATTGCAACGATGCAGGTCAACCAATAACTAGTGATTCATAATCCAAGTCCCCTGGTCCTGTAAATGTTTCTCATAGGGAATCCACAAGTAGATGCCTTGTCTTTGTCAATACTGTGGAATATTTAATGTGCATGATCCCTTGGAATGTCTAGCATATATGCCAAGCATGTTTTTGAATGTATTCTTACTAACAATGCCCTTTTATTTTCTCAAGTTCAAGTTCTTTAATGTCCAAGATTGAGCGGAACACAGTTGCATCCAAGAATTCCATCTAGAAATTTTGAGTAGGCACTAGTTCTTGTTACTTCTGTTGGCGAAAAAAATTGGCGTGTTCTTACAACTTTACATGATATGGCTTCTTTGGAGGCAATTTGTGATAGTTGTAAGGTATAAGATTGTTTGAATAAAGATGATGAAAGATACATGGATAGTCATCTATGTGCTGCAATGAATCATGGAATAGCCAGTGCCAACTAAGCGCCATCCTAAGGCATGTTACAACTCCATCACAACTCATGTGCACGGTAGTGCCTTCTGAGAATATGGTTGTTATAAAGAAAACAAACATTGGGGGATGATATTGAAGTGAAGAATGTGAAACTTGAAACCAAAGTAGAAACTATCATTAGCTTAAATTAACTAGAGGAATCAAGTTGATTTAAAATGGATTATTATATAAATTTTTATTTATCTTGGTATTTTCTGTGTAGAAAAATAGAGTTATAGGCATCTATGGCTCACTTTAGGGGGCAAGTCTCACTTTGGTGATTTGGGGTCCAAAACCTTTAGGAGCTTATTTTAGGACTTAATTGTCATTTTTTAGGTCAAAAATTAGTGAGCTTAGCTCTCAATCTCTCCACGCAATTCTACATATCTTTCCAAAGGTGCAAAATACACCTCAATCAAATTTTGTATGTGAAATTTATGCCTCCCACATGTGTAATATCCCCCTATTTATAAACATTATCTGTAATATTATTATTCCATTGTATTTTTCAATGAGTTTGGCTGATCAAGGAATCCATCCAAACGGTCCCTGGAGGGCAGTTGTAACCGCTACATTTTACCTTTAATATAATTCAAAAGGAAAGGGACAAGCCACACTAAAAGAGGAGACTATATGTGCAAGAGAGGGAGATGCAGAGTAGTAAACCTCAAGGAAGTACACCAGGCACCGAAACGCCTTAATGGTATTGGACAGACCCTAGAGCAAATCAGGGCGCAGTGGTTGACGGGGATTCCTTGGGGAATCGACCGTAGCTGCAAAGTAAGACCTAGGAAACCAAACTATAAGAAAGCATATGCGAGGAGGTAGGACGTTGCTGAGTATGCTGGGAAAGAATGAACTCTTATTGTGTGAGCACTTTGTTAGGCAAGAGTTGAGAGAAATACTTGTTGCATGAGCACTCTCTGTTAGGCAAGTGATTTCTTCCTGGAAACTTAACTGAGGTTAGTTGTCTCTATTCTTGACATGCATAGTTTAGCTCGGGGGTGATTGAGGACAGAGCATATATGTGCCTAATCTATGGTTGGTTGGAACGTGGTTGTTCCCTTTTCATTGCGGCTTGCTTTAAAAACAGGTTCCATTACTGGGTTTTGTTTCTGCAAATCTATTGAGCTCAGGGTATGTCTGTATATGTGTAAATGTGTGTTTCAATGCTAATGAAATGATAAATACTAGTTTTAGGTTTGTTGATGGAAATGATGCTCATATTTTGTTTTGAATTACTATGACTTACATTTTGTAAAATGGTTGCTCAAGTGGTGTAATGTTGTTTTTGTAAAGAGTTACTTGCAAGATGTATGATTCCTTTGTTAAATACCTAGTGTAAGAGATCCCTGGTAGGAAATTCAATATGCCTTACTGGGTTTAGACCCTTTCCAATTTAGTGAATCCCTGTATAATACCTTAAATTCTTAAGGGAGGGAGAAACTGGGAATGAAAGCTTGGCTGTTGTAGTTTTTAGGAAAGTGGCCACTAAACACCACCATAAAAATACCAAGCCTGAGTATGTTAAGAAACTCTTTTGGCCTAAAGTCGTGAGTCCAACGTGGGTTGGCAACTCCTTTGTCTTGCCAAAGAAATATGGAGAGGATAGATGAAAAACCTTGGGCGAGAATGCCTATGGAGGGTTATTAATGTATAAATAATTCAAGTGCTTCCGCAATCCACAATGCAGAAAAGCAGAAGCAGAGTAAAGTTTATAGGAAATTGGGGTGTTTCCGCAATCCGCAACCTGCATTGTGGCAAGTGGAAACAGAGTAAAATCTATAAGATATTGGGGTGTTTTTCACAGTTCGCAATCCACATTGCGAAAGCGAAAATGGAGTAAAAATATTATAAGAAATATGAGCGTTTCCACAACCCACAATCCACATTGTGGAAACAAAAATAGGGTCAAAAATATAACGAATACAAGGACTTTCTGCAATCCGCATTGCAGAAAGTGGAAAGTGGAAGTCAAAACTGTAAATTATTTATGTGTTTCCACAATCTACATTGCAGAAAGAGGAAGGGGAAAGTTTAACTGTAAGGAGGTTAGGGTTTTCGCAATCCGCATTGCAGAATGAGGAAAGCGGAATGGGAAAATGTTTGAAATATAAAGGATTCTGCAATCTGGAATCTGCATTGCGGAATACGGAAAGGGAAGGAAAAATTATTAAAGATTGAAGGTTTACGCAATCCGCAATATGTATTGCGGAAAGTAGAAGAAAAACTATTAAAGTGTAAAGGTTTCCACAATCCGCATTGCAAAATGTGGAAAGTGGAAAGAAAAGTTGCTAAATTTATAAGGTTTTCCACAATCTGCAATCTGCATTACGGAATGCAAAAAGAGGAAAATAAAATTGAGTAAAATGAATGGGGTTTCACAATCCACATTGTGGAAGAGGAAGTGCGGAAGGGTAATATTATAAAGGAATTAAGTGAGTTCCGCAATCTGTAATCCCCATTGCGGAAGCGGAATTGTGGAAGGACTATTGTAGAAATAATTAAACTTCGGAATGAATGTTAGAGGAATATTTATGGCCCATGTCTTATGTGAAAGAAAAAAAATTATAGGCATATTAGCAGGATTATATGGGTCTGTTCCATATGGCATCAGAGCTACAGGTTTCAACCCTATCGCCCTATGGGAACATCTAGTTCCATTGAATTATGGAAAACTTGTTCTAATCATAACAATTTGTATTAGAATGTTTTGTGTACAAACATAATTATTTTGTAACGGGGATACAGCAATGGCCTCACAAAGTGAGAATGTGAATCAATCTGAAGAAGGTGCACCAGCACCATGCACATCGCAACCAGAGCAAGAACACTCTGAATCCAGTCAAGTTTTGGAAACAATGAGGAACTTGATCGTAGAAATATGGAGCTTCAAAGCGGATAATGAGCAGCTAAAAAAGGCTCAAGAAAGGCAGCAAAATATTAATGAGATACTGTTGAAAAGTATGCAAGAGAGTAATAATGGGGAAAAACCCCAAACAAAGGTTGGGAGGGATCTGAAAGTTCCAGAAATTGTCGAAAGAAAAGACAACTCCTTCAATGGAACTCAAAAATCTGTGAATCAATCCAAGTGGGTCAATAAAAGAAAAATAAACCACTTGGAAGGAGAATTTCA
Source organism: Pseudotsuga menziesii (assembly GCA_001517045.1). Classification (NCBI taxonomy): domain Eukaryota; kingdom Viridiplantae; phylum Streptophyta; class Pinopsida; order Pinales; family Pinaceae; genus Pseudotsuga; species Pseudotsuga menziesii. The sequence continues at coordinate 242,804 of LPNX010065509.1, read as the reverse complement.
AAATATCAATCCAACCACCTTTGACGGGGAATCCAAGACTGGAGAATAAGCAAAGGATTGGATGTTAGACATTAAGAAGTACTTTCAAATTTACAATTATTCTAGCAACATGAAGGTGAGAATGGCCATCTACAATATGAAGGGAAGGGCCATCACTTGGTGGCAAGATATGAATATTTCCCAAGGAATAAAAGAGAAGAACTTGGAGCGGTCAGAGTTCAATAATTTCTTCAAGAAGCAATTCTTGTCAGAAAGCTACTATGAAAGAAAGACCAAGGAATTCTATGAGTTAAAGCTTGACCAAATGAATATAGAGGACCTCATTAACAAATTTATGGATCAGTTGTGGTTCGTGTCATATATTAAAGAGGAAAAGGTGAAAACACACAGGCTCTTGAGTTCCATGCCATAGTCTTATAAGGACCGGATTGAATTTGACAATCCCAAAACCTTGGAGGAAGCCTTAAGAAAGTCAAGGATGTGTTTTGAACAATACAAATAGAGGAATGACCTCTCCAAGGTCTGGAAGGGTAAAGAACAGAAAAAATTCAACCAATGGAAGAAGAGCTTCCAGCTCCCACCCTTTAGGAACATGCTAAGGAATCTGCAAGGAAATTCCTACGGCAAAAATGAAAAACTTCCACAGAAGAATTATAAGCTTGTGAACCTTGGACCTAAGGGGACGATGGGAGCCCCTAAGGACCCCCTGAAGTGTTGGGAATGTGGAGAACCCCAATTTCGAAGGAACTTCCCACGTCTCAACTAAACTAATAAGGTTGTTCACAACCTACAAGAAGCTTCCACGGTTGGGGAAGTTGGGAAAAGTTACCACCAGATTAATGCAGCCTTGGAGAATCGACAAGCAGATTATCAATCTATAATTGTGGAGATTGAATTTACTATCTCTAATTGAATTCTTTCTATACTAGTTGATCCAGGGGCTACCTTAAGTTACATTTCTCCAAAAGTGTTGGAGGACTTCCAGCTCGCCAATATAAGGCATGCAAAACCCTAGTCATTCCAACTGGCCACTGGAGCAAGAGGAAAGGTAACTGAGTTTCTTGCTGATTGTGAAGTTAAAATAATGGATCATGTGACTATGGTTAATCTGAATGTTTTGCCTTTAGGGTCATATGATATAATTATTGGCATGGATTGGTTAGAAAAGTATAAAGTAATATTGAATTGTTTTGATAAAACTTTTACTTATGTGGATGAGGATCAAATTGTTAGGAAGGTAGAAGGCGTCATTAAAACTGACTCCTTAAGGAAAATCTCGGCCATGCAATTAAAGAAATGTATGAGAAAGGTTGTAAGTTGTATGCAGTGTGGGTCGCTGACATGCTCCTTATTGAAGGTTGAACACGGGTAAAATACCACAATGTCTTAAGTAAGTTTATGGATGTATTTCCAGAAGAGATACTAGGACTACCCCCTCAATGAGAGATAGATTTCTCCATTGAGGTTTTGACTGCGCCTACACCGGTATCTAAGATACCTTATCGTATGAGCATCCACAATTTAACTGAATTGAAAATTCAGTTACAAGAACTGCTAGATAAGGGTTACATCAGACCCAGTGTGTCTCCTTGGGGGCACTAGTTTTATTTGTTAAGAAAATGGATGGGACTCTAAGACTTTGCATAGATTATAGACAACTGAATAAAGTAACCATCAAGAATAAGTATCATCTACCTCATATTAATGATATGTTTGATCAAGTGGGGGGAGCTAAAATATTATACAAGTTAGATTTGTGGTCTGGTTATCACTGGATCAGGATTAAGGAAGAATATGTAAGCAAAATAGCCTTTAGGACTCGATATGGGCACTATGAATTCATAGTAATTCCTTTTGGCTTAACCAATGCCCCTGCTACATTCATGTGTTTAATGAATAGTATTTTCAACAAGTACCTAGACCAGTTTGTGTTGATATTTCTTGATGACATCTTAATCTACTCCAATACGGAGGAAGAACATCAACAACACTTGGAAATTGTGCTACATACCTTAAGAGAGAATCAGTTGTATGCTAAGTTCGAGAAGTGTGAATTATTTAAGAAAGAAATTCAGTACCTAGGTCATGCCATCTCAGAAGATAGGATTGTTGTAGACCCACAAAAGATTAAGGCTATTTTTGGATGGCCTATGCCTAAGGATGTCTCTGACATTCAATCTTTCATGGGACTCATCGGTTACTACCGGTGATTCATACAAGGATTCTCAAAGATAGCCTATCCCATCACTTCCTTGCAAAATAAAGAAGTAAAGTTTATGTGGTCCTTGAAGTGTCAAGATATCTTTGAAAATATAAAAAGATCGATAACCATGGCTCTAATTTTAAAGGTGGTTGACCCCTATAAAGATTACACAGTGTGTACAGATGCTAGTAAAGAGGGATTGGGGGATCTTATCTCAAAGTAAAATTGAATATATATTTATAAATACAATGGACAAAACATATAAATCCTAATCTTTACAACAAAGTTGTGAGTATACAAAAGAGAGTCTAGCTTATTTAAAATTGAGTTGGAAAAGTTAAAAAAAAAAGTTGAAAGACTTATAAATAATTTTTTCTTCCTTCTAAATAATAGAATGGAAATAAAAAATTACACCTACTAATGAAAGTTTAAGTTGTTATAAATTTTGGTTGACACTATGCAAACAAGTAACTCTTTTGAACTTTGTTAGGGTCGATGTGTTCTTCAATTATTTAAGAGGCATATTGGGAAACCCTTTTATGGCCTATCTCATGGGTTCCAACATGGCTCATGGCTTATTATGTTCCCGACAGGGAATATATATGAATCAGTTAGGTGGATTAATTCGAGAGGCATATTTAAATTTTTTTATTTTTCAAATGTTTTTACTGTAGTTTGATTAATTTTTATTTTTTGAATTATTTAAATACTAATTTAACTTAGCTTCTATTGGTCTTTTGCAAGTGATGTTTGCTTGGGAATTTGTCCCCAAGACCCGACGGCGAGATGACCTAAGCATTCCCATTGACATGTATTGGAAAATGATTTTTATTTTTTTGAGTAGAGAACCCGACAGTTTGCAAATAAACAGTCTGCAAATATTTGGGATTTATATAACCAAATTGTGGTTTTCCACATGCCTTGAATCTCTCAATCCCTCCACTAATCGATACGTATGTGCATACGAGAAATCTATATTGATGGCTGGTTGCGTTGATTGACAAAGAGGCTCGACACTTGGTAGCCAAACACAATGTTAAAGTCATCCTGAAGCAATTATCAAACAGCAGAGACTTTAATGCAATTCTCCAAGTAGCAGGAAGGTTGCAACACATGCAGCAACAATGCAACTGGTAATATACTCCAATTGATGATGAAAGAGACTAACACATCACTTCAAAAAAAATATACGTAACTACAAATGTTAATCAAAATTCCAGGTTACCCAAATTAACATACATCTCAACTCAGCTCGATGGTGTCACTTCTCACCAATTTGGACTGCTCACACACTAGGCATCAAATTATTAGGGTTTAGATGAAGATATTATTTCAAACTTCCATGATATCTTTTTACAAAGAAACCAAGACGAACTGAAGCAATGAATGAGTATTCACTACGAGAGATAGTCTATTCATTATTATATTTCCATTCACTAAATAATGAATATTACTGGATTCGCAGCATTCTTCATACCAAAGTGAGCGATTTCAGGGATATAGAGCTGCTCAATAATGCTTTCATGCTCTTACCAACAGAAAGTTGCACAGCGCAGAAGTAGAAGTGGACGAGTTTATCTATCACAAATTACTAGTGCATCCAACGCTCGTTTTACACGAGAAGTAAGTAATTAAGTAATTTACATCTGGTAATATACTTGAGTTGTATCCCTTTAAATGTAGACAAATACTTGGTGCTCATCATACTTGCGTTTATCCCACAACGAAGTATGCTTTTCTCTCTTATGTATTCATTCATTGCAATGCTTTTTTTATGTTTTATTTTTCCTGAAGACCGGTTGGGTTGGGGTTTGTGCAGGGCCCCATCTAAAAGCTAACATAGAGGAAGCGATCCTTGCTGATGAGAATGTCAGTCCTACCAAGGTGGAGGAAGGAATCGGTGCAGCCATTACTGATTCCCTCTCAACCAATGCAAATGTTGCGCAGAGGTTCGATCTCTGAATTTATTATCTCCATGGTCTCCTTGTTTATTTGCTCTTCCAATGAAATTATTAGGTGGAAAATCAAGCCATGCTTGTGAGCCAACTTAAAGTAGAAAAAAACAACTTAAACTAGAACGAAACAACTTAAACTAGTGCTATATATCGTAGAGATTCATATAGAAGAAGTCAAATAATCAATAGCGATTTCTTGGGTTTTATTAAGGGTTTTATTTTTTGTTTTTCAGAGAGTCAAAATCTATTTCCCAGAATTCATTGCGTGCCAATGCCTAGAAATTCGAGTTCCAAGCAAAGGTTTCAATTTCGAGGCTAATGGACATCCATCAGCTCTCTTTACAGTAACAAGGATATCTTTTTGCGAGAACTCATCTCCAATTCCTCTGATGTGATTACTTAACCTTGTATCTGTATGATCTATTTATTTAGCATTGCATCAGATGGGATCTATCTTGAGGATTTATTCTAATGACGTGTTATTCTTATCAGGATTTGGATAAAATTAGATTTTTGTCTCTCACAGACAAGGATGTGGTGGGAGAAGGTGACGACACCAAGCTCGATATCAAGGTTATTATCATTATTTTGGTGTTATTAAGAACGTGATTGTGTTTTTCTGGCTTTGCATTTTGTTTTGAGTTTTATCAAGTCATAGATCTTCCTTTAATTCATGGAAAATCATGGAGCCTTTTAGCTATGGAAACCCATTATCGGTTGCTTCTGGGACATTGAGATTGGATATCATATATGTATCTATTAAGACGTGCTCTCTTTATATACTGTAGAGATCTGACATAGTATTTCTTCTTGTAAATGATAAATGGCACCCCTCTGGTTATTGACCACATTAGTGGTCCATTCCTTTGTTGACTCTCGTTATAATCAAGGTCACAGGTATTGTTTTCTATTTCTGAAAACATATTCATCTCCGTAATTGTTAGATATTATTTCTTCCTCTACGTTAGCTCCAAATATTTTCTCTAAACCCTACCTCCAAATATTTCCCGATATAGATCTGTTGAACGGTATCCCAGCCTTGCATAAAATGGATTCTTGATAACTTTGAAAGAGGAAAATGGGGGAAATTTTGAATAACTTGGTCAAAAAATCTCGGGAAAAACGGTGGCCGCAGCAATTAACTTGAGTTACCGCACAGCACAACCTTTCTGTTTGCCCCTTTTACTTTTTCAAAACTTGCGACTCGATTTTCTTGCTGCGGTATTTACTGTGCGAAGAAATTACTACGCAGAGTTATTGTGCTGCAACAGAGTTACTGCGATAGACTCTTCACCTACAAAGTACTTTTACTTTGGATTTGACCGGCTTTTATTGCGACATGAATTTGGTTGTGACCAACTCATGTGCGAACAAGTTTTTCACTTGCACGCAATAACTTTATATTTCCTAGTCCAAGGACTTGGGAATATGAAAAACAATTTTTACTGCGATAACCTAGGATTAATTGCGACACAACTATAGTGTGAATCACTAAAAATATCATAGGAAGAAAATAATAAACAAGATTTGTGCTGAACCTTTGCGCGTAAAACTAGGAACTTTTAAACAGTGAAATAATTATGGATTCTTGATGTCTTTCACTTGCAGTAAATGTAAACAACATTCACTCAGGTAAATATGGAGAAGATGTGTGGCTATCTAAAAGATTCATTCAACCATAAACTTAAGGATTTATATTTCATGTGACGGCATAACAAAACTTATAGCCATAAATACAAACTTGGTAAAAACACAGAAGCTTGAGCTTCAAACTCTTCCATGAGTTTTCTTTCTTCTTCTTCACTACACTTCTCTTCTCTGTTCTATTCTATTTGTCTATCTCCCCTTTTTTTTAGATTTACAAAATCATCCTTCATATAGAATATTTCTGTCGACTAGCCGACTTAACATTTAAAGACTGCAATTACTCTCTACCTAGAAACTTAGCTTCAGAAACTAAATTCTATTGTCTTATATACGATAAATCTAAACTCTTTATCTTGTCAAACTCTCTGGCACTTTCTGACCTGCTATAGATTCGGCTGATTGGATTATGGATAAGCGAGTAATTAATATTTACAACTCTCCCCCTTAATTATGAGCAGATCGTAATTTAAAAAACAAAATATTACAAAACGTTTTCAGAGCAGAAAACATGCTCTATTCATGACAGAGTTCACGGTACAGAACTTGTCATTCCCAAATAACTTTGAAGATATGTTATACCAAAATCCTATCACCACCATGTGATAAGACATTTTACATACCTACTTGCCATGAATCCCAGCTCTTGGAGTGGAAACCCATGCTAATTATTAGTCTTTCATGAAAATTCCCAGCACCGGGATTTCCCTGTTGTCCAGGAGCGGTACCTTGTTCGCACCACCTATCCCTTGTTGTCCACAAGCGGTGCCACCACTTATGGCCCTTAATCCATAAGTGTTTCTTACTAGAACCACTCTGTCATTGAAGGCGAAATGTGGTACCCTGGGTAAAAAGGGAAAAAAATAAGTTTCTCAAGGCTTCTAGATGATAAGCCTCATGTCCTCCCTTATCCCTAACATTATGGGTCAATCGAGCTCGAGATCCCTCATCCTAGGATCTTAGAGGCCACGTCATCCACTAATCTCTCAACCTACCCTATCCATTGAGCCTTATAAATACAAGCTCATATCCATGGTTGAGGGGAGAACTCTTAAGGTATTGTTATGTTGTTGGATTGATCACTTGGCCCAAGACCATTTGGAGAGCATAGAGAGCTAGAGTCGGAGCTTATGTGGTGAATGTTTGGTTCCATGGAGATGCATGTCAACACTAAGGCTTGGTTGTAAACTTCTTCATATTTCTATATTAATGCAAGTTGATTTCTGTCCTACATATATTGTTGTTGTTTGATTTCACATGTATGTTGTTATATTCCTTAGTCACTAACATGGATGAGTAGATTATATTCGGGTAGTTTTGATATGTTTTCATGTTGAAGCTTATTACAGGTACATAGGGTAACTATCGAGGCATTACATTCCAGGTATCTACAGCATCCAGGGAGAGTCTTCAACCTCTGTCCTCTATTTGTTCTGGATCTGAACCATTTAGACCAGTGGAACACCTTGCTGTCCGCAGGAGGTGAAATATTCCAGCTAACAAGATACTGAAACGTATCCCTTGCCAATGCAGGTTTTGTAAATATGTCTGCAAGTTGATCTTCAGACCTGCAAAATTCTAAACAAATTTCTTTGTTTTTCACCAACTCTCTTATGAAATGATACCTTGTGTCAATGTGTTTGGTTTTCTTGTGAAACACATGATTCTTTGACAAGGAAATGGCTGAATTGTTGTCACACAAAATGGTTGTTGGTTCTTGTTGGTTCTGTGACAGATCTTTTAACATTCTTCTCATCCAAACAGCTTGACATGCAGCACATGTAGCTATGACATACTCTGATTCTGTTGAAGATAGAGTTACTATGGGTTGCTTCTTCGAATCCCATGAAACAACACCTGTACCAAAATAAAATGTGTACCTAGATGTGCTTTTCCTGTCATTTGTGTTGCCTCCATTGTCACTATCAGTATATCCTATGAGTTTAAAATTTTCTGAATTTGAATACATTATTCCAAGATCTTTTGTACCACTTACATACCTCAGAATTATTTTACATGCTTGCCAATGTGAGTCTTTTGGTGACTCTATGAATCTTGAGATCAGACTTACTCCATACATGATGTCTGGTCTTTTCACTGTTAAATACATAAGGCTTCCAACAAGCCCTTTAAACAGCGTAGGATCTACAGTTGATCCATCATCATCTTTGCTTAATTATTATTGGTGTTGGGGCTGCCTTGCAATTTGACATATTAAATATTTTTAAAACTATGTTTGCATACTTGGACTGTGGTATGAAAATACCACTTTCATATTGTTGGACTTCAATGCCCAGAAGGAACTTCATGAGCCCCAAATCAGTCATTTCAAATTCACTTTCCATGACTATTCTAAATTCTTTTATGCCAAAATCACCAGTAAATATTAAATCATCCACACACAGGCAAACAATAACATGTTACCTTGCTCATTCACTTTGGTGTACAGGGTTAGCTCACTTTCACTTCTGTGAAATCCATTCTCAATGAGATAGGAATCAATGTGACTGTACCAAGCTCTTCAAACTTGCTTCAAACCATAGAGCGCCTTCTTCAGTCTGTACACTTTGTGTTCTTGTCATGTAACTTCATAGACTTGTGGTTGTTCCACATATACTTCTTCATCTATATAACCATTCAGAAATGTTGAATTGACATCCATTTGATAAACAGGCCATTTGTTTTGTGTAGTGATAGCCAAAACAGTTCTGATTGTATCCATGTGTGCAACTCGTGCGAACGTTTCATTGAAATCTATTCTGGGTTGTTGTGTGAACCCTCTTGCTACCTGTATTGCCTTGTGCTTCTACACATTCCCATCAGCATCTTTCTTGGTCTTATAAATCCATTTGACGCTAGCTACGTCTTTATCTTTTGGTACATCAACCAATTCCCATGTCTGGTTTTTCTCAATGCATTTTATTTTTTCATCCATGGCTTGTGCCCATACTTCTTCTTCAATAGCTTCCTCAAATGTTAGTGGATCATCTATTTGAGAAAATAATGCAAAGAGAGAGAAGGAATTTGGTGTACCAGATTCATATATCTCACGTAGACTTCTTGTCTTCACTGGATTTGTTGATGTCGAACTGCTTGATGGAGTCTGTTGTCCTCTTGGTGTACTTGTCGGTGTAGCTTGAGCTGCAATTTTTGTTGATGTTCCTTGTGTTGAACCATGTCGCAGTGTCATGGGAGTAGACGATGCTGCGACCGGTTGATTTATTTGTGGTGTTTGAACCACTTCTTCCATCATGTCTTCATGCTCAGCATTCGACACAATCTTGACATTCTTCTCGATGGTTCCATCCCATGATTCATTCTCAACAAATTGAACGTCGCGACTAATGATTACTTTCCTTGCGACGGGGTCATACAACTTGTATGCTTTTGTGTCTTCTAAATAACCAATAAAAATACATTTTTGTCCCTTCTTATCTAATTTATTTCTTGTCTCATCTGGAACATGAGCATATGCAACACAACCAAAAACTTTTAAATGAGAAACACTATGATTCATACTTGTCCATGCTTCTTGAGGATTCTTGTTCTTCACGCTCTTTGTTAGACATCGATTCATAATGTATACGACAGTTGCGACTGCTTCACCCCAATATTCATTTGGCGAATGCTTGGCTATGATCATGTTGCGTGCCATCTCCATAATGGTTTTATTCTTTTTCTCTGTGACACCATTCTGTCAAGGTGTATATCATGCAGTGAATTGCTTTTGTATGCCATGATTTTTGCAAAAATTTAGAAATTCATTTGAAACATATTCACCACCTCTGTCTGTTCTTAGGATTTTTATGCGGTGTGCACTCTGGTTCTCCACGAGTGACTTGAACTATTGAAAAAAACTAAATGCATCAGATTTATGTTTCAAAAAATATACCCATGTTTTTCTTGAGTAGTCATCAATAAAAGTAAGAAAATAGTTGCAGCCACCAATGGGCATTGTCTGCATTGGACCACAAATATCAAAGTGCACGATCTCAAGTGGTGTGCGTGCTCTGTATGACTTTCCAACTGGAAAAGTCTGTCTATGTTTCTTTCCAAAAATGCAGCCTTCACAAACTCTGTCTAGTTTGTCGATCAATGGCAATCCTTTTACCATATTCTTTGTGTGCAACAACTTCAGTCCACCAAAATTCAGATGTCCAAATATGAAATGCCATAGTCAGGAATCATCCTGAACTTCTGTTTGAAATGAAGCCTGAAAATCAGTGCTGTCTTTTTCTTTCTTGTCGAAGTACACGACTTCTTCTTTAATTTCTGCCTTGAATGCAGCTTTTGTATTGTCTGGAACTATCCTCAATGGAAACAAGCGATTGCTTGTCGTTGGCACTCTTGCTATCAGTTGGTTTCTTGGACATACATATTTAATCACACAGTGATTATCTTCCATGTAAACTCTGTAACCTTTCTGTATTAGCTGTCCAATACTCAGCAAATTATGTTTCAGACCTTCTACATGGTAAACATCAGGCATATACTTATGCTCCCCCAGTTTGGTTAAAATACTAACAGTACCTTTTCCCAAAACAGTGACTTGGACATTATTTCCAAGTGTAACATCAGTTTGAACTGAATTATCTAGACTGTAAAATAAATTTAAATTACCAGTCATATGATTGTTGCAGCCTGAATCTAAATACCATATGTCAAACGGACTTTCTTGGATGGTATTGCATTCAATTGGGGATGCGCATGCCATCAACATTGCACTCGATGAAATGCTGGTGTTCGTTGACTAATTATGGCTTTGCTTTCCTAGGTCATATTGCTTCTTCCTGCATTCATATGCATAATTACCAGTTTTTTTACAGTAATGACATTGAATCTTTGATTTATCAAAATGGTGACCACTTGGATGATTTATGTTCTGATTCTGTCCTCTACCAGCAACACCTACAGGACTACTGCTGCGTCCTCCTCTTAAGAAGTTTCTTCCTCTGCCTCTGAAACTATTTCTCCCCCTGCCTCTTCCATGGCTTATAGATGATTGTGCTGCGAATGCACCTTCCAATGATGTTTGAGTTATGTTGAGCATGCGTTCATGATTGATGAGTGAACCTTGCAACTCATCAATAGTCAACATTGTCATGTCTGTGTGTTATTCCAAGGTTACAACCAAGTTTTCAAATATTGGGGGAAGACTTCTAAGAATTTTATCAAACACCCTTTGGTATGTTATGGTTTCTCCATGAGATTTCAGTTGATTTATCAAACCAACAACTCTGGTATAAAATGAGTCTATTGACTCTGAATCTTTCATGGACAGAGATTCAAAATCTCTTCTCGAAATTTGCAGCTTTGAAGTCTTTACCTTGTCCAAACCTTGATAAGTTGTCCCCAATGTGTCCCATGCCTACTTTGTGGTAATTGTTGTTGCTACTCTTGGGAGTATGCTTTCATGCATGGCTTGATGTATGTAGAACAGAGCTTTTCCATCTTTCTTCCTTTGTTCCCTTAGGATATCTTTTTCAGCTTGTGAGAGATTATTATATGCAGCTTGATCTGTTGGTTCTGCATAACCATTATGGACAATATCCCAAACATCTTGACCACCAAACAAAGACTTCATTGTTAGAGACCAATATTCATAATTCTTTCCTGTAAAAATCAGAGTTTGTAAACTCGACATTTTGAACCGGAAGTAGAAGCCATTTTTTAATTTTTAACTTTCCTTAGAAAATTATTTTTTCCCTTTTTAGGACAATATTTCTTTCCTAAACTAGCTCTGATACTAGATCTTGGGAAAAACAGTGGCCGCGGCAATTAACTTGAGTTACCGCGCAGCACAACCTTTCTGTTTTCCCCTTTTACTTTTTCAAAACTTACGACTCGATTTTCTTGCGCGGAATTTACTGCACGAAGAAAATACTACGTAGAGTTACTGTGCTGCGACAGAGTTATTGCGATAGACTCTTCACCTGCAAAGGACTTTTACTTTGGCTTCGAACGGCTTTTACTGCGACATGAATTTGGTTGCGACCAACTCATGTGTGAACAAGTTTTTCACTTCCGCGTAATAACTTTGTATTTCCTAGTCTAAGGACTTAGGAATATGAAAAACACTTTTTACTGCAATAACCTAGGATTAATTGAGACACAACTATATTGTGAATCACTCACAATATCATATAAGAAAATAATAAACAAGATTTGTGTCAAACCTCTGCGCGTAAAACTAGGAACTTGCATGTAAAACTAGGAACTTTTACATAGTGAAATAATTATGAATTCTTGATGTCTTTCACTCACAGTAAATGTAAAAAGCACTCACTCGAGAAAATATGGAGAAGATGTGTGGCTATCTAAAACACTCATTCAACCATAAACTTAAGGATTTATATTTCATGTGACGGCATAATAAAACTTATTGCCGTAAATACAAACTTGGTAACAACACAGAAGCTTGAGCTTCAAACTCTTCAGTGAGGTTTCTTTCTTCTTCTTCGTCGCACTTCTCTTCTCTGTTCTATTCTGCTTGTCTATCTCCCTTTTTTTTAGATTTACAAATTCATCCTTCATATAGAAGATTTATGCCGACTAGCCGACTTAACATTTAAAGACTGCAATTACTCTCTACCTAGAAACTTAGATTCAACAACTAAATTCTACTGTCTTATATACGAGAAATCTGAACTCTTTATCTTGTCAGACTCTCTTGCACTTTATGACCTGCTACAGATTCTGACAAAGTCGGCTGATTGGTTTATGGATCAGTGAGTAATTAATATTTCCAACAAAAACTCCTTAGTAATAAAATACATACATATATCAAATGCATAAATCATCATTTTCCCTCCCTCTGTTAATAAAATCGATGTTCTTTATCCTGCATCAAAATTAGTAAAAGTAATATAAAAACTTGAGCGCAAATCATTTTTTAAATAATGCTAACTTTTGAGTGACTATTTTATAATGCTATGGATCAGTTGATTTCTTGGTTAGAGTGCAAATTTATGCACAAATTTTGGTACACTGCCATATTGTCTCCATTATTGTCAGCATTGTACATGTGGCACTAGTAGTAAAACTGCAAACTAGAAGACCGGCTATATTTTTTTTGTTTTCAATTAAATTAGCAACCTGTAACTTTAAACCTGGCCATATTCCGGATACCAATTTCATAGGTGTGCAAAATGTGTGAGAGTTCATTCCTCGTTTGGCTTATTTTCTTTGTCTTGGTCTTCCATTTTGTCCCCTTACATTCTCCTAATTGATATTCACATTTATTTGTGCCTTTCACATATTAAATTGGATAAAGAAAAAAAGATACTTTCAATCCGAGATCGCAGGGTAGGAATGACTAAGGAAGATCTCATAAAAAATCTGGGAACAATTGCCAAATATGGAACTTCAGGCAAGTTGTTTACAAATATTTACCTAACTTAGGACTAAGTTTGATTAAGACAATGTTCATTCCATATTTTTATCATGGAACCTTGTGTTGTTAAGTTGTTTTACTTTTGATGGTTCATGACCACATATTTTCCGGAACAAATGCAAAAAGGTGGAGATTTGAATCTCATAGGCCAGTTTGGAGTTGGATTTTACTCAGTTTACTTGGTTGCTGACCACGTGGAAGTTATTAGCAAGCACAATGATGATAATCAATAAGCTTTGCCTTTCGATGTGGGTAGTGTACACTATAGGAATGCAAAATGATAATCGGTAAGCTTTATCTTCTGATGTGACTTTTCTTTTTGGTAGTGTACACTGTAGGGATGCAGGGATGTAGAAAGTGCTTGTGATAATTTTTTATGCATCCTCCCTTTTTTTGGAGATTTAGATGAACAAGATGGGATAAGTGTTGGACTACCCACCCATCATCGTAATTTTCCGCTACTAGTTTTTCATTTCAGTCTATTTGTTGTTGCTTAGACATTACAATCGTTTGGTTCAGACGCAGGGACGCATGAGATTTGTTTGCTTCAAGAGTAGCCGTTTAGTTTTTCATGGGGTGAAAATATGCAAATTGGTGGAATGAATCTGGCAGCACAGATGGAATAACGCAAATCCAGGTTTGATCAATGGGCCAACCAAGCAAACCAACCTTATTGATGTTCAGAGAAAAGGTAATTCACTATCTTTATTTATATATTTCTAGATAGTGTACTGTGTATATTTTCCTTTACCAATGGTTATGTATCGAGCAAGATAAATATGCCTTGTCGAATGGTTCTGTATTGAACATCCCTATATCCAGCTTGTAATTAGTCACTCGCCGACTGGTTCTATATTGAGCAACCCTATATCCAGTCGAGATGGATTTTCTCTACTTGCACCTAGCACCCAACATTGACCATATTTATCGATGAGTTATTCATTCTATACGACACACTCTCAACCTAGTTCATGAGCACTCGACCCAGTTCTTTAGCGCCTAGTTAGGAGTAGTCCTATTTCCCAACAAATGCATCTCTTTGTGTCTGGTGTGCCTTATGGAACCTGAGAATACTACCCTATCTAACCTAAGAATACTGCCCACCTGATTCCATAGGACATGGCCCCTTGACTCTTTGAATTCGCTGATGTCCTTCAGCCACCCATAGGCCTCCCTCCTCCTCGTCCCATGGAAAATACCATAAATCTCATCCTTGGACCATATTTACTAACCCAACTCTAATTGCTCTGATTGCTAAGCCCATTCCATATATGTTTGTTGAAGGAGGTTTCCCAACAACCTTATATGCACTACCCAAGCTACCGCGTGATAAGGAAGTGCTTTGATCCCATTACGAGACCGGTGTAACGCGATAAATAGGTTCTGCCAGCTAATATATAATAGTACCGATAATGCAACGATGCACGCTTTTGAATGCTAGAAAGGAAAGTGAGGAAAATCCAGCCAATTTGTGGTGTTTAAAACCATAATTATAACTATATTGCTTTCAATAATTGTTAAATACTACGATGCCTACGGCTAGGAGAATATTTCTCTCTCGTGTTCACTGGTTATGGCCCTAGTTCATAGATTAGTGCATCAACTTTTATTGTTGTTATGCCTTCAAAGACCCAATCACCGACTGATTTGTATCTGCAAATTGAATCATACTCTAAATGTGATGGGTGAGTAGTAAAACATACCTCACCTTTTTCCCAAAATTGACCTTCAACAACGGTGCCCTCCACCTCCTTAAATTAATGTCAATGAGATGCGGACGCAACACTATCTTTCAAAACCTACCATGGATCACTTTAGACCATACTGCAACTTTAGTCACTCTGGTATGAAGAATGATGGGAAGACAACGCTTTGCAACTCTCCCTCTATAACAAGCGCCTGCGCTTGTCACCAAGAGCAATCAAGATTTATTAATGTTCAGAGAAAAGGTAATTCACAATATTTATTTTATATATTTATAGATAGTGTACTGCTTATATTTACCTTGCTGAATTGCACGCTCGCTCAATTAAATTTAGTACATTATTGCTCACATTGAAATTTTATAATCTGTAATGTTTTTTCTTCTTTATTAGCTTTGTAGTATTTATGATGCAGAAAAGGAATTTAGACTGAGAGATCGTAAATCAAATTTTCTTTTATTGTTAACAGTTTCATCTTATATCTGTCATTACTCATTTAATGGCATTTTAGTTTGGATTTTCCTTTTTGGGATAATTACAAGAGTAGCAAGTTGTCCAAAATTGAACCCAAAACCCAAGCAGCAGCCCTGATACTGGATTGTTTAGTACTTGAAAACCTGAATAAGTGCTATTTTAGTTTGATATTTTTTTTCCTATTTTGGAGTAATTACAAAAATGGCAAGTTATAATTCAAAATTGAACCCAAAACACAAGAAGCATCCCTGATACTTGTTTGTTTAGGACTCAAAACCTGAATAAGTGCTCTCTATAGCTTTTGTTATTTTGTTCCTTTCAATATTGTATATCTATGTTCAATGCAAATCGTTGTCCTTGTGAATATATCTCCCTAGGAAATGTTGAGTGCCTTTTTTTTTCCTAACATTTATTTTTCTCCGCACAAGTCTTTTTGAATTCTTTGAAGACCTATATGTCTGGCCTTATGAAACCTCAACTTCTGTGTAGTTTCCAAACCTACAGCTCAAAATAAGTAACACTATTTTTTTCAAATGGAACATTCTGTACTCCAACCTCACTTGCTACAGCGTACACTTTTGATTCTCTATAGTTTCAAAACTTAATAACCGAGTCCAGAAATAACTATATGTTCGCTCTAAAGCACATTCTATAATCCAACCTTTGCAACAGCATGAAATATTTTGATATGATGCTTGGTGCCAAAATATAACTTAGTATTTATGTAATGGTTATGTTTGGTCTTAAAATACAACAATATTATGCAATGGATATGTTTGGTTTAATTTTGTTTCTAAAATCCTCATTCACAATGATATTCCCAAAGTGTTATTCCATCAATGTTGTTGTAAGAGCTTAGTGCTCTACTGCTTGAATGTTGGATATTGATCTATGTGTTGGGCCAATGAATTGCAACAATAGATACTATATCCCTTGGCTTTACTTTAATTATCAACTTGATGCCTATGTAAACTTATGAGGTGTTTGCAATATGTATGCAACTTCAAAGGCCTAACCCAAAACTAGTATTCTAAATAGAAATGCTCAACTTCAACAATGCACTCTTCTTAACCCCTATCTCCTCTTACCTAACTCTTAAGACCTTCACCCCTATCTCCTCTTACAATGTGCAAAGTAGATGGGTATTATAGAGTCACTCTTTTGGGTTAAAGAGCTATTGAAGTGACTCCAATGAATCAAATCAATCTAGAATCCTTACGCTACTTCAAAGCAAATCAATTCTTACAACCTCAATGAAACATAGATTCAAAGGACGTATTGTAAAGTGATGAAAATCATGAATAAAACATGGCAATGAAGTAAATGTAATAAAACATTACACAAGTTGTTTACTAGTAAAACCAATGCTAAGAAATGCTAAAAAATACATAAACTAGCTAGTTGTAATGCTATTGTAGGAGTCTGTAATTTTACTACAAAAGTATAAAATCACAAATAAACATAACTCAAATGAAAATGAAAGATAAATATAGTGGTTATCATTCCTTTCCTTAAGTGGACCCTATTCAAGGATACTCTTGTAACCCTTGTTAACACAAAAGACTAAGTATGAAGCAAAATAACTTCTCTTTTATTAATACTCCATTCAAAATATCAAGTCAAAGTGCCTTCTTCTACAATTCTAATTTCAAAATATCTAAGAGAAATAATAACATAAAAATGAAGTTTATGAACATTCAACTATCAACTTAAATACTCTTAAGATATATTTGATTTCTGGACTTGATTGTGTGCAAATTTACGAGTCCGACTTTTCAGGTGGACACTCCACCCATCTTCAAGGATCATTTTATTGAGTTCTCATGATCCCTAAAGATAGGTGGAGTGTCCACCCAAAACGTTGGACTTTGAAATCTACACATAGTCAAATCCATAAACCAAATATATCTTAGTGATGAACTGTGAAAATATTCATGCTATTAAATATTCTTATTTATATTATAGATGGAAATCTAAGTAAATTCTCCATTAACCCCTTGATTGATGGGAGCTACTCTTATAAATTTGCATTGGTGTCTCCTTGAATCCTATAATACTTGTGCAACTTGAACTCCTCAGGAAATTCAGGCTACCTAGGGCCATAAATCTCCCATTGAACATTGGCAACTTTTGGAGTGACAATGAGGAAAAAATTCCCTAGGAATACTCCTTATGCTTCTAGCTATTGTAACTGTGAGTGAGGACATTAGTGATTTGATCCTTATACTCTTTGACTTGAAACCACATTAATTTCATAAGTGAAATGTGTGCAGACCTACTCAAAATCAGCTAAGAAACAAAGTACATCACATGCATTCAATATGCTAAGTAAATCATTCATGCAAACTAGCAATGTCTTATACCTTCAAGAAATATGAAAATGCATATTTATTAATCAAAGATAAGTAAGGGTTGATGCAAAAAGGTCAAATGTTCATAGAAAAATGGAAAAAAATATGTGTAATTATAAAATCCCATCCCATTGCTAGTAATGTTCAAGGTCCCAATAACATTTACATAAAAAAAATTAACTTCAAAGTTATAATCACCATTTCTTCATTTTCCATTTTCTTTTCAATTGATCTAGAATATCATGTATTTTTAATAAATGATCTTATAAAAAGTCAAACTCTTCCATTTGAATCAACAATAACACATTTACCTTTATTTCGGGTTTCATGCATTTTTCGTAAATGCCCCACATGATAAACACATCATTACCATTTTGAACATCTCATTTTGTAAAGAACTTGATCAACATCACTACTTCTTAAGTCATTGCCTCGTACTTTGCTTGGGCATCCACATGATTGTTTCTCCACACTTCTTTTCCCATACAAGTTTGTTCAAACACATGTATTCAAAGAATGATTTTCTGTTACCATGATTTAAAATTCAAATAGTTCGACTCCAACATTATATAAGTTAAACTAGCCGTTTTTATAAAATTCAAATACACCGATCAGTGTTAAAACTTTGTTCCATGACAATAAAATAATAGTGACACTATATTTTCATTCAAATTTTAAAATTAATATAAAACACTAACAAACTTGTCAAGTTATATCGCTTGGCATAGATTGCTTCAAAGTCTTCTTCAGATTGTTTTGAATCTTTTACACGGGTTTCTTATTAAGTGAACGGATTCATTGATTTTCCCTTCAAATCCCACAATAGAACACTGCTCAAAATAACCGCTTACTTCCTCCAAAGTGGCTTCGTTCTAGTTGGCATGGTGGGTTCTCTAATTTACCAACAATAGTTATTAAAGCAAACTTGGATGCTTAATGGCTGAAGAAAAGAAATGTTACACCTAGTGTTATGGGAAGTGTTTTGTGTTTGGATATAAGGTTTATAGATACATTAATTTCATCTATAAACCTTATAAATAATTAATAAACAAGAAGCCAACGCAAATGCAATATCGAGGACATTGCCACCTCATAGATCTTGTTATAGAAATGATCGTTGATTATAGACATTATCATTTTTCTTTCACCACCTTAAGAATGTCTTGGTGAGAGTGCATATCCCCATCAACATAATTGAGTTTTTCTATGGAGAAACTATATATTGGTAGGCCTTTTTGTGTATACGACAACCATAGTATTAATCTCTTAAGATTGCAAACATTGAATCCGTAAGGATTTTTTATTAATCTCTTAAGATTGCAGACATTGAATCCACACGATTTTTTACAATTGACTCCATGCCGTTAAAAAAACTTTGAAGTTCTTTAATTGCTAAAGATATAGCTCTTAATTATCACAAGGAAAATGGAGAACTTAACTAGATGTGAAATCTAATGATTGGATGATTGGCTTAATTGGTTTTACATAAGCTTGTAATATTTATATAACATTGTAAACATATCTAACAAAAGATAGTTGAATTTTATCATGGATAGTTGACACATAAACATCACAAAATTATTTTGTATAACATATCATAAATAAATAAATAAAACAATGAACCCATTTAAATAAAGGTTTACCAATAAAAAGGAAAGAGTGAAATACTTGAATATATATCAAATTTCATTGTTCATATAATAAGTATAAATAATAATAATAATAATAATAATAATAAAAACATTGAATTTAACATGTACATTAAACATCAGTAGAAATAAATAAAAATTCATTAAAATAGGCATGTTCAATGCATTCAAAAGAGTGCACCATTTGTTCATGTTTTTAGTTGTCAAAATGTTTGGTTTTGCAGATTCACTTATATACTATAGATCATGGCTTGCATTAGTTTTCTTTGGTAGCTTGTTTGGCAAATGTGTGACCTACCTCGTTTAAAAGTAAGAAAGGATTGAGGTATGGATGTCCTTTATCTCCCATCCTCTATATCATTATGGAAAATTCCTTAATTCAAAGTATTAATAGAGAAAAAGTAGTAAGAAACATACAAGGTATATCCATTAATCGAGGAGTAAAATAAACAATCACTCTCAGTTTGCATATGACAATCTTCTTTTGGGAGGAGCTTCATTGATAATTGCAAAATGGTTCAAGGGGGTGATGGATCAATTTATGGATGTTTCTAGAGGTCAAGTTAATACAAAAAAAAAAATCTAGAGGTCAAATTCTCATTTAGTGAATTCCATTTCTAGGATCCTCGAGTTCCCTTATGTTCATAAATGGTCTTCTTTTAAATACTTTGAGATTTTTATCTTGTTTGGATATCCAAAGGATACTAAATGGAAAATTATAATTCAAAAGATTTAGAAGAAAAAATAGTAGTGGGGATCACAGTGGCTCAACCCTACAGGTTGAGACGCTCCAATTAAACAAGAGCCATGAGGTGGTAATGTCCTTGACATTGCCACCTGATTTTGCGAAAAAGAGAAATAACAAATGCTTTGGCAAGAAGTGTTAAGTACTTGATTAATATAAATGCTTTACAAAATTGGCTAGTTACTTATAACTGCCTCTTTAAATTTTAAATACACACTTTTTATAGATGGGAAGGAATGCATTGAGTGGCCACTCTTTTCCCACCTCTCAAAATCAAAGAGAAATTTATGATTTCATATCACATAAAAAAAATTACACTAGACCTTTGTGTGTCTCATCAGTCAAAATTTCTATGTACTCTTTGTTTGCATTCATCTCTATTCTTATCATCTTTGTTTGCATTTACTTATGAATGGAATGATCTAGAACAACCATATCTTTCAATAATGTACCCATCATTCGCGTATCCCCATAGAAGCCAATTTTCAGTAAGGATAGTTAATTCAAGGATTTAAAATCAATTTTGATGCCGATACATTGGTTTTTTGTAGGATTGTGTACAATTCGATTGCAAATACACAAAATCTGCTCTTCTGGAAGATGGAGCTTCTCTACAAAGCTCAATTTTTGTTTATCAGAGACAATATTCATAACTTGAAATAGAGAGGCCTCCAAATCCTTGCTTGAGACTTGACCAACAACAGTATAGTTCAGTGACTCAAGTTGAAGGCCTTTAGAATTCATTATTGCACTTGGGGATTGACTACTGGTAATTATTATATCTGGTAGTGACTCAAGCGTCTCACCCATAATCAATTATGGAGGATTTTCAAGCACCAAATTCATCAATGCACTAGGGTCTCGGTTTCGTAACTGTATGTAGTTGTGAATCTAGTGCCTCATTTGGAATGGTTTTTGGATAGTTTTCAATTGCGGATTGCATCACATTGGAATTAGCATGGCGTAAGGACATCAATTCCCCCACCATCTCTTCATTCGCCACCCATATGTTATTAGCAGAAGTCAAAATTTGAGGCTTATAGGATGTTTATTCTCTAATTTTAGGTTAAGTGGGAATATTCTTTGCTTCCTCTCTGCAAACTGAAATGTCGGTGCAAAAGAATTCAATAGAACAATACAAAAATAAACTGGTCAAAGAATCTCTTACCCTACAGACACCCAAAAAATCACTTGTGATGTATATGACGAGGCATATACGATTATATTCAAACATAGCGACTATATTGATATATAAATTAGATAAAGACACAAGATTTAATAGCACATTTTAGTTCATCCAACTCAAGCACTTTACCCTTGTTACAGTTAAACAATTGGAAACAAAATGAGTTAACTACAAGCTATATTATTGCATGCCCGGTAAGAAGAAAATAACCCCATTGAATTTACACTAAAACTAGACCAACAAAAAGAAACAGACGAGCGAATTTGGAAAGCATACCTACATATTTGCAAAGTATACCTAACAACTTCTTGATACTAAATTATATGCCTCTCAACTTCTTGATACCAAAATATATGCCTCTTATAATATTGATACCAAATTATATGCTTCTCGAGCTTAATAGTATAAAACTAAAACAAGGGTGGTGCACAATAGGCAGAACACAAATTGAAAGGATGGTAATGCCTTATTTTAAATAGAGTGTTCATGGTAATCCTCGCTTAGCACTGCAACTCTCTCTCCAAATACAGCTTTGTACTAAAGATTCCTCTTGAGAGGATTTCCACTTAAATTGTAGAAGATTGTAGTTGCCCCCAAAAAAATTCTTCTAATAACTTGCATATTCCATGGAACAAAACCACTTCCATTTAAAATAATGTACAAATTACTTCATGTGAAACTAAAATTCGAACAAATATTTAAAGACCTTACAAGCCTTAAGCTAATTTTGATGAAAATACTAAAGGTTCTCTTTTTCAAATTGATTTCCATCAAACTTTAAAGAATTTGGATTTCAGGCGTCCGATTCGACTGACATATTTAAGGGAGGACCCCATGAAGCATATCTCACTAAGAGATAAATAGATTAAAGATTCTCTCACTTAAACCTGATTTAGCAAATAATCCACCCATTCTAACAGCGATATTTATTACTTCCTCTCCATCTTCGTAATCTAATAAAAAGAGATTTCCTTGTTGAACACAAAAAATATTGTTGACCTTTAGGACTTAACTAGAGGTTTTGTACCTAAAGAACTTCGTAATACATTAAATATTAGTTTACAACACATAGTGTGGGCCTGGATCAAACTATGTTAAACCAACTCATCTGTTGCTAGCTTGAAAACTTACTCAAATAGACCGAAAACAATTAAACATCGGACTCAAAGAAAGCATAGACACCCCCTCTACACCAAGAATATGACGTGACATGACTAACCTTACCTTGACCAGCAAAATGAGACAAAAATAAATTAGATAAAATACACTCTACAATATCTCGAGTGTCAAACACACGGGAAAAAACCAAAGAAAAATATACATTCATGTTCAAAACATGCAACTTACAAAGCTTGTTTTCTCTTATCAAACTTCTTTTTCTCCACTAATTTTGTAAATCTTTCCTTTTTATGATCACAACAAATACTACACAGGAGGATATCCTAGAATTTATTTACATGATACATTCAGCTGCTACAATACAACTGAGCTAAAACAACCCTATATCACAAATACTTAGAATTTAACTGTTATTTCCATAATAATAAAAAAATGTGTTACCTTCTATGATGGGATAGAGAGATCTTAGGGGAAATGAGGAATTCGATTTTGATCCTTGCCTGAGATATGAACCAGTGTTTCATATTGTTGTTGTAGAACTTAAAATAGGATGCTATAATGTCTAACATCCCCATTATCACGAGAAGCATGTCTTGATTCCCAATGCTAGAATTGGGATGAATGGATTCTCAAGTAACTCGAGATAAAAGTACACTTGGAATTGAAGCTAGCCACATGATCTCATTGAAAATTCAAACTGACGATCTCATCTTATATGTTTAAGATGTTGGAAGATTAGTTGACACATATACTCAAATATAGACTATTGAGGCTGCTCTTCATTGCTGATATTGGGACGCAGAGTAGCTCTATTAGTTTGCACAAATTCCTTAAATCATCCAAGCAAAGTGACAATATTTTTCCCATGTAGATATGTAGCTTAAGGATGGGCTCGGATCTTTTATAATACCAGCAAAAATAATTCAAACAACTCATTCATCAGTGATGGAAACCTCATAAAAGATTTCTCCTCCAATAGAGAATTTAGGATCAACACAGTATTTGGCCAAATCTCAACTGCATTTCATATATCTCTCTCTATGAACATGATTGGATGAAAAGGATTCACACCGGGGCTTTGTTTGAGATGCAACATGAAAAGACGCAGTTGGGATTGAGACTGCCCTTCAAAGCTTATTAGGGCCTTGTTTCTTTCTCTCCTGTCTTTGGGTATCATAAGATAAATTGGCCATTTTCATGGACATTTCATGGGATTGATTATGATATTCATCTAGCTATACAAAAGGGGTGATGTTCTTACCCTTCTTTGCCATGGGAAGGATGAGCAACAAGGGATTTAAGAAAAGAAAGAGAGAATATCTAGCCAGGTTGAGTATATGTTTTGTAGCAGAAGTATAAAAGATGGACAAGGTCATTGAGACAATAAGATTGAAGCAATGAAATATGCAGTTATAAGAAAAGTTGACTAGCATAAGAAGTCAAAATGTTGAGTGTGCCAATCCCAACCATAACTCCTAGGAAATTCCAAATGAAAATTCTATCCTCAATGGATGAGATAATTAGAAACACATATAAGATGATGTTGGCTTTTCTAAACCCCAAAAAACTTGTTTTTAGGAGTTTTTTTTTTAACCAAAAAACAACCAGCATTGAGTCCAAATCGAAGGAATACAAAACAAGACACGAGAACAAAATTTACCAATCCAAATTGCCTAGTTCAGTGGGATGTGGAAGTTTTGCTAAAGGTTGTCATTGTTCCAGTGGGAGGAAACCAATGCATTGGTCCCATCCCTTGACATAAAATAGCTGAAAAGAACCACACACCAACAACAAGCTTGAATTTAGAAACTTTTTGGTTTCCAAAAATCTAGACTCTGTTTCTCATAAACTTGGACTCCCACTTTCCCTTGTCGAGCCCCCACCAAACATAATGGAGTGAGGTATTTCCACATGAATCAGTGGTGGATGAACTGTATCAAATATGGGCACCTTATTCTATGACAATAGGCTCATTTTCTCATTGTACAACAAGTGTATAATCTTTGTGAGGCATTTTTTACTTCTCATCTTCCCGTAGGCTCGTTCTCTTGGAGTGTGTAGTGTTTTTTTGTTGGCATTCGTGTTTGCATCATGTTTCCTTTGTTCGTGCTATAAGAACCTTTAATGGCTCATTCTGCCACCAATTTATTGTATCATGCCCATTGTTTGGTGAATAGACCTTTAGGGTTTCGAGGATCTATGATCCAGTTCAGGATATAGATCGATAGACATGGGATTGCATAAGTATGGAAACATGGGTATATTTGTATTTGTGGACACATGGATGTGAATCCGAAGAGAATACAGAGGTAAAGGGGGTGATAATTCTTGGATGGTATTATATGATGAAATGGCACTTCTCCATACGAGTACTGACACCCAATATGTCAGTAAACATAAGGACGATATGGATTGAAGTTTCCAAAACACTCTAGATGAGGAGAAGTCTTAATACACATTTCTTCCTTCTGTCTTTCCCACATTTATAAATAAGTTTTTCTTGCATTCACGAATCTCGCTTCTGACAAGTCATGGGTCATTCACGGGGAGGTTCATATGCAACCCGCAGGTCAACTATGCAACTTTACATTCATGAGTTTCCTTCATAAGAGTTGTGAATCATTCACGAGTCTCCCATATATGCACCAACGATTACCTTAAGACAAATTTAAAAAAAATAAAACATGATTAGTTAAGTGCAGTTGGGATTGAAATCATAACTTCCCCGGCTCCCCTAACTATCTTAGACCTTGTAACTCCTCTTCATCAGCAAGTATAAATAGAGGGGATGGGTAGAGGATAAAAGAAGCAAGTTGAAGAGAAAGGTTATGCTGAATGAATCCCTTGGAAGGAGGAGCAAGAGAACTCAGTATCTTGGTCAACAGAGAGGCTTGTCTCAGACAAGGTTGTAATGTTCCCTACAACTTCTGAATAAAGAGTGAATTTCTTCCACTTTGTCTTTGTACATGTTCCTATTTGTTATGAATTATGAAATGCATTCAATTAGTTCTTATATGCAATTAATATTTTCATCTTTCCTTATATAGCAATCAGGATTTCTGTGGAGAAACGTCAATCTCTTTTGCAGGTAAAGAAGATCTAGAGATTGAAGAGCATTGGAGAAAGAAGGATAAAGCTTGGATCAACCGTCGGTAACAAGATACACATTCCCTTCATCCTATTTATCTCATTTATGTTTATGTAGCCCCTTATGTCTGCAATACAAAACCTAGTATGTTGGTGACCCTAGAAGCCTCGTGGAAGCCTTGGTCATAAGGTAGATATCCCCTACAACAGAACTGGTGACTCCACTATGGAGAGTCTAGTTTTTTGGGGCCTTTCCAATTAGGTTTTCAATCTAGTCTCGCTCTTTTGTTTATCCGTTGATTTGCTTGCATCTGTGTTTCATCCAGTATGATTATGTGCTTAGGGTCCTCTATCCTTTGATTTTTCTTTTGAAAAATTTTAGGGAAATTCACGGGTTGTTGTGTTAACAGTCGTGATTCCTGAGTTTTATTCGTGGGTTTTCCTCATAACTTTCACAATCCATTCATGGGTTGTCGACTGGATAGCCACGATTTCCTGTAGGAGGTCTCCAAAACTTAGGGTTTGTCCCTTTTTCTGAGTTTTTTGGTTTTGAATACTCCTAGAGGGTGATTTACTGAGCCTGTACTGCTCTGTTACTTCATGTATTTCACTGTAACTTGTCTTACCAATTTGTATTGAGAAGGTTATGTTTAATTTTGTGTGCAAGTTTGCTTAGGCCTTGCCTCTTGGCTTGCTTGGTTGAAATGGTTCTCTAAGTTCTTGGCTTTTGTCAATTCTCTGATATACTTATATGCATTTGATTGCTTCATTGACAGTCCTTTTCCTTTTACCAACCTTTTGATTTACTTGGCTTCTAAAGTCTAGTAATTCAGTCCAAGTAGGGTTTTAGGTCAGCTTTGCATTGCTTGTCAAAGTTGTGATTATAAGTTCTAAACTTTCTTTCTTGCATTTATAAATCTTCATGTTATCTAGCTTGCTTAGTTTGCATTAGTTTTCATTAACTTTTATCTTTTTAAAAAGAAAAATAAAACAAAGCATTCGTAGTTGCATTGTAAGTCTCATATAGGCTCTCTGTAGGCTTATTTTTCCCGGGTATTTTTCAAAAAGAAAAAAGTATAAAAAAAAGTCTTGTATTTTCCAAAGATCTTAAGCATTTCATTTTGTTTCGAAAAGAAAAAAAATATGTTGAATAGCATTCATTTTTTAAAGTTTTTTACATCATCTTTGCTTTCAGTTGAGTCAAAACACAATGAGTTGCACTTTCGCTACCTTTGAGTAATATTAACCTTTAAAAAGAACGCTATAAATTAAAATTTATTAGTAACACTTTATTTTTTAGGGTCATACATCAACTAGCTTAGGCTAGGTTATTGGATTAGGATATTTTTAAGTATCCAAGATCACTTGAACTCAGACTTAGTGGCTTATCATTAGGTAAATCCAAGTTTACAAGATATCTACCGGAAAGCTCCTCTAACACAAAAGCCAACCAGGAGGTCATGTGAGGACTTAGTTGTAAAGATAACCCTCCAATACTTCGTTCAAGCATAAAACAAGATTGTTGTGCTTACGAGTGTTCCTTTGGTACCACCTTTGGGCCCCATGAGGTGTCGGTGCTGTCATTATTTCAGGCTTAGCTACCCTTCCCATGCACATCAATCAAACCTGCTATTGTTCCGTCGGAATCTTGTTGTAAGTTTGGTAGCCTTCATATCCAGACTCTAAGATTCTTTCACGGGTTACGGTGGAAGAATATTTCCACTGTACTTAGGGAAGGCTTGGGAGGTAACCTCGGTTAAAAATTTCGGAGGGCAATTTGGTGATTCGAACGCTTACACCCAGAAACATTATCACAAGACACAAAGTAATTGTTCTTCAATGCTTCACTAGTTTATTCTGGGCCCTAATCATCCCAGATGTTCCTTTGGAAGACATATTTTTCACCTGATTATGTTTGTGATACTTGGAGTTTCTTTAGTAGTGCGTTATTTGGTTTTCCTATGATCTAGTTTGACCTTTAGGTGTGTGACTTAGATCTGTATTTGTGGAGGATCAACCTCCCTATAGGTATTGAAGGTTGCAAAATCTTCCTCCACTTTCCACAGTGGAGCATCCATTGCCACCTCAAAGGAATAGATTAGATACTAACAGTTCTTTTGAATCGACTAGAGTCATTTAAAGTCTAGACGAACTTGAACTTCGTTATACTTAGACCGACCACTCATCTGTGGAAGTTGAAGACTTGCAAGATCAATATTTTGCAACAAATTATAATCCACCTATAATTGATTTAAGTGGTCTTGTTTAGTGCAATTTCATCCTTTTGGTTCACCTAGTGTTGGTGTTCCTATAAGTACTATTATTTCTATCTTAGGAGAATGTATGGGGTATGTGTCCACCCCCACTTTAGCTATGCTAGTCAGCGGAGTCTCTTCCCCAATAGTGAGTGCTTTGAGACCAAGTATTTCTACTGTGCATATAGTGTCATTTAACTTTGGTTCATCTACTTTGGTGTCTCCAAGTTCACGAGTGGTTAATTCATCGAAACCCTTAAACACTATTGGTTCTTCTAGCGGGATGTTCACTAGGATACCCAATGTACCTTTCACTTATTCTCCATTATTTTAGGGTGCTCAAAGTGGTCCTAGTGGATCCTCTCATTTCGTCTAGGGTTTTCTATGGTATGGGGGGCGCATCCCTCCATCCGCTCCTTATGTAGGCCCATCGCCTACTTACACTGGTGTGTCATCTAGAGGTCAGAACCCCTTTTTAAGTTTTAATTTCCATACTTCTGATCAAGTGTCAACCGCTCCTTTTTGGAGCTCTCCCTTTTCACTTTTTAGTGGAGGAATCTCAACTCTTATCTCTACAACTCTAGCTTTGGCTAGAACCGGTCAAACATAATATCACACACCACAAGTTAGTAACCCTTTGGCCTTTGGGTGGAAACCTTTTCAAAATATTTCTAGTTATTCATAGTCGATGGCTGGGGGAAACCCCAACCTCTCATTCTAGAGCCCTGGTGTGGGTACTTCCTCGCCCCAGACTCCTCAATACCAATTTCCAGCTCGGCCTTGTTTACCCTTTCTGGAAACTTTAAACTTGCTAGACTTATCGAAACTAATGAATGACCCTATGCGTCATGATGCGACATGGCCACTTGTCCCAATCAAATTACCTTCAGACATTCCAAAGTTTGAAGGGAAAACTGGTGAGGACCCAGGTGCCCATATCACAACATTTTGTTTATGGTGCTCTTCCAACTCATTGAACGATGATTTCATTCGGTTGAGGTTGTTTCAACAAACATTGACTAGTGTAGTGGAAAAGTGGTATATTGAACTCTCATTAGCTGCATACGACAATTTTCTTGACTTGGAAACCATTTTCTGGAATCACTTTCAACTTCATGTCCGGTATGATGCTGGTACAGACCTTCTGTCAACTTTTAGGCATACCAAGGCCACTCATATATCTGATCACAATCAAGAGTGGAGAAGGATAAAGAGGCTTATCAAATCCAATATTCCTCCCGAGTTCCTACTAGAATGGTTTTTGAAATCATTATTTCCTTATATTTCAAAAGATGTTTCCACATCGGGAGTGACTATGGAGGAAGAGGCAATTCTCAGGGCCCAGCAACTGGATTTGATATATGCCCAATCTGGGATTCTATATGAAATTATCCCTAAGGTGCCAAGGTCTAATACATACTTTTCCAAACCCAACCCTGGACCTCATGCCAATGGCGTGGTTGGTTCAGTAGACACACTGAATGTAGAGTCACTGGATAAGAAAATCCAATAATTATTAGTGAAGCAATTTGCAGCAGAGGAATCCAAGGCTGCCACCCCCTCACCTCAAAATGTAAATTTCTATTCAACACAATATTCTTTCCAGAAGAGCACTCAATAGCCCAGTAGGAAAAAGAACAAGGGGAAGAAGGGTGAGGGGAATCAAAACAAATAGAATCCCATGAATAATGCTAAGGGGGGTTAGAAAGAGCAGAAGAATGTCAAATTTCCTTGTAAGTTGTGCCAAGCAGACCGTCTGACCTACCAATGCCCCTTGATAGATCAAGCACAGAAGTTGTTAAAACAACAACAACTGGTCATCATGAAGGATCCATTTCCCCAAGGACAAAATGCAAATTCTGGTTCAAAATATGTTGGGGGAACATGAAATGCTCCTGCAACTGATCAGTCGTATATCAATATGGTCTAATCCCATGCTTTATTACAAACCAAAGTTAAGAATTATGAATCGGAGGCTCGGCAAAAAGATAAGAAAACTGTCGAGACATCAGCCCCACTCTTAATTGAAAAACTGATTGATACTATGCCTAAGACTGATCCCATACTTTGTTACAAACCAAAGTTAATAATTATGAATCGGAGGCTTGGCAGAAAGATAATAAAACTTCTGAGACATCAACCCCACTCTTAATTGAAAAATCGATTGATACTATGCCTAAGATACCGAAAGGTGTCTTTAAAATGACATTTCATAACCCTAATGTGAGGGCTCCTTCAAACTACTCAATTGTAGAATATTTAGCCCAAACCCCTTCTGTGATGTCGGCCTTAGAAGTGCTCTAGAGTTGTCCTTCACAATGGGATGCACTCTTGGCAGTTATAGACAGTATGGGATCTGCGAGCCTGTTGGATAAACTTAACCTTTCCAAAGTTAAACCACACCTACCATACCATGTGGCATTTTCTATTGATGTTTTTCATGGCGAAAAAACCATTGGACGAATGGTGATTGATGAAGGTGCGTCCACATGTGTCATGTCGATATCATGCTGGAAATATTTGGGATCCCTTGAGTTGGTACCATCAAATACTTTGTTGACTGATTTCAAAGGAAGGTCTTTCAGTCCACATGGTATCTTGCCATATTTCGAAATAAAATTGGCAGGGAAAGCAGTCTTTGTTGAAATCGAAGTAGTTGATTCTCCTTTGGACTACAATTTACTTTTGGGGAGAAGCTGGACATATGTGATGTGCACTATTCCATCGTCTGTTTTCTGAGTCCTTGTGTTCCCACATGAAGGAAAGATGGTTACTTTTGACCTGCTGTCATATACTCGGAAGGGTCATTTGGATACTATTGAGTCTATCATACCTTTGATTAATCAGTCGCGACCAGCAAATGAAAGTTTGGGAGTAGGGATGTATACATCGTTGATGGGTACTTTTAATATACATGCTCTCATAAATTATTTAGGCTCGACGAGTGTTGGGAAGAATATCTCTATGGTTTTAGATAGAACAGACTAGTGGCTCCTCCCTTCACGAGAAGAACCTCAAGTACCCTTATCAGCGGCAGAGGTAGCTTACCAAGCTATATTTGATGCTACTGTTGATTCCATCACGACTCCTCCAGTCTCAAAAGAGTCAGATGAATCCTACTTTCCTGCATGGGCATCTACATATTCTTACGATTGCTTAGACATGGTTTTTCTATATGACGAAGCCATTCTGGAAGCCATGATCGGACCTGAAAAAATTTGTGAATACCTTCATCACAAGTCCTACATTCTTTCGGAAATAAACAAGATAGAAAATTATGTGTTCCATGTGAGACTAGTGGAAGGAGGTATTGATCTTCCTGTTAATCATTTGCCAAAGGAGGGGATATTTGTCGAGCGGAACATGGAAAACATCTCCACCACGATCCCGATCAATATCTCTGCAAAACTAGATGTTGTGGAAAATGTACATATTGGTGCAAATTGTTCGCCTGAAGATATTGGCAACTACACTTCCTTATTTGACGAATTTCACGACGTCTTTTCCTGGTCATATGAGGATATGTCAGGCATCGATTCATCAATTGTAGAACATGTAATCCGAAATTACCTTATTTCAAACCTATTCAACAAAATATTAGACCTGTAAATCCGCAGAAAGAAGCAGTCGTCAAGGCTGAAGAGGAAAAGTTGTTGAAAGTTGGATTTATCTACCCGATCTCTCTGACGGAAGGGTATCCAATCTCGTTCTAGTAGACAAGAAACAAAGGGACTATACGTGTCTATACATATTTTCATGATTTAATCCAGGATTTTCCTAAGGACAATTACCCCATGCCAATTATTGACCATATCATTGATGCTTCTGCAGGTAGTGAGGTGTTTTCATTTATGGACGGTTTTTTGGGCTACAACTAGATCTAGATCAAACGGAAGACCAACACAAAACTACCTTCATTTGTCCATGGGGTACATTTGCATATAAAAATATGCCTTTTAGCTTTAAAAATGTTGGAGCAACCTTTCAGTAGGAAATGAACTTTGCCTTCCATGACATTAAGCACATTGTTGAACCATACTTAGACAATTTTCCTGCCCATTCTCGAAAGAGGAAGAACCATCCAAATCGTCTTCGCTTAATTTTTGAACGATGCAGAGATTATAAGATTTGCTTAAATCCCCATAAGTGTGTCTTCTGCATCGAGTCGAGGTGATTACTTGATTTCATAGTTTCTAATAAATATATAAGGGTGGATCCTTTAAAAGTTGAGGAGATTGTCAATCTGCCTCCTCCTCGATCTATCAGGCAATTGCAAATTTTGCAAGAGAATTCTAACTTTCTTCAACAATTTATAGTAAACTATTCCAAAATCACCAAGGGTTTCATGCGCTTGCTTAAGAAAGACACCCCATTCTTATGGGACGAAGCCGCATAACAATATTTCAAGGAATTAAAAAAGGCACTACTATCGGCTCCTCTCTTCCATTCGCCAAACTACACGAAGGAATTTATCTTGTATGTGGCTGCATCTGAGTCAACAATAGGTGTGTTGTTGGTTCAAGAAGAATGACGAGCTCCATGAGCATGTTGTCTACTATCTTAGTCATCCTTCAGTGGGTCCTAAACTGAGATACTCTCATGTCGAGAAATTGTCTTTGGCGGCAGTTTATGTCATCCAAAGGTTGAGACACTATATTCTACTAAGGACAACCACTATGGTTATGGATGCAAATCCTTTCCAATATGTTTTATCCCAATCGATAATCAGGGGAAATTTTAATAAATGGGTCGTCATTCTCCAAGAGTTTGACCTCGATTTTCATTCCGCTAAATCTAAGAATTCCCTAGTGTTTGTGGAACTGATTTCAGAGTTCCCGACCGAAGAAACTGTAGTGATAGAAGATGAATCATTTCCAGATGAGTACATATTCTTAATTTCAACCTCTAATCCTTGGTACATGGATATCCTAGTATATCTCCAGACTTTGAAATGTCCTGCGACCTTCTCATGGGAAGATCGACGTAAGCTAAGAGTAAATGCAAAAAACAACCTCATAATCAGTGATTCTTTATATAGAAAAGGGGTAAATTCCATCTTGCGTCGGTGCCTCACCCATGAAGAGGATGATCTTGTCCTAAATGATTCTCACAATGGAGCATGTGGGGTTCATTTATCTAGGTTAGCAACATCCCAGAAGATTTTACGTGTCAGTTATTTCTGACCCACCATCTTCAAAGATTGTGTAGAAGCAGTGAAACATTGTCATCTGTGTCAGCTTTACACCAGGAAAATGCGGTCACACCCTGTACCTCTTTTACCTATCATCGCGGTAGGGCCCTTCACCAAGTGGGAGATTGATTTCATGATGTGTAACCCAGTTTCTGTTGGGGGGCACAAGTATACCATTATTGTTGCTGACTACTTTACAAAGTGGGCAGAGGCAATGCCTACTTTTAAATTCGATGGTAAGATGGTAACGTATTTCGTTTTCAATCAGATTATTGCTAGGTTTGGAATTCCAAAGCAGATTGTCAGTGACCATGGCAGTCGCCTCCTAAATAGAATGATGATAGAATTGACCACTATGCTAGGTTTTATGCAAGACCACTCATATTCCTTTTACCCGCAAGCGAATGGACAAGTATAAGCAATCAATAAAACTTTAAAAACCATTATAAAGTATACTATTAATGCTAGTAGGTCAAACTGGCACATTATGTTGTATCTGGTGCTTTGGGAATATCGAACCAATGTAAAGACTGCCACTGGGTTTTCACCCTTCCAACTTGTTCACAGGGTGGAAGCAGTCACACTGGTTGAATGTGAGATACCATCCTTGAAAATTGGCATTCACGTACGTTCTGACACTACTGATATTGAGGGACATTTGCTACATTCAGGGCATCTAGATGAGTAGCACAGATATGCACTCACTAAAACGAAGCACACAAGAACCAGGTAAAAAGCCAATATGACAAATTCGTAAAACCTAGGGTTTTCTCCAAGGGAGAGCTTGTTTTGGTCTGGGACCAGGACAAGGAACCCCTAGGGGCAGGAAAATTTAAATCCATGTGGTTCGGCTCATACGTTGTGGAAAATTTTATGAAGAAGGGAGCGTACGAGTTAATCTATTACGATGGTAATAAGTTGTCACAGCCCCAATACGGGCTCTACCTAAAAAAGTATTACGCCTAGGCACTATGCAGTTTCTTGTATTATTATTGTATAATTGTGTAAATGGTTGTTACTGGTTAGTGTTTCTTACATAGTCTAGTGTTGTTTCAGAGGTTAGTGTTTCTTACATAGTCTAGTGTTGTTTCAGAAGTTAGTGTTTCTTACATAGTCTAGTGTTGCTTCAGATGTCTTCGAAGTGGTTCATAGGGTTCGTTGATGGCTCCAGTTGTCACACTTGCAATATGAATTCAGTTTTTTGGGTCATTTATGCACCCACGGAACAATTGGTTGCCTCGGGAGGCGTTTTCCTAGGTCCTGCAACTAACAATGTAGCTAAGTACAGTGTTGTCATTGAGCTTCTTTGGGATGTTATTTCATGTGGTATCACCTTCCTGGAAGTCGGGCTTGACTCCTAGTTAGTTTTCTCTCAACTCAATGGGGTTTACCAAGTGAGACACCCTACTTTATTACGTCGGTTTTTAAGAATTAGGTTGCTTGAAAGAAATTTTGAACACATTTCATATCAACATATTTCAAGGAATCCAAATACTATTATTGATGCATTTGCGAACTACATATTAGATTGGAATTTGTCACACATATTTTAAAATTAAAATACACAAATAAATTTGAGACACATGTAACTATCCAGGTAAATATATGTGTGTGTGTGTGTGTGTGTGTGTGTGTGTGTGTGTATGTAAAAATATGTCCATGTATATCGAGTATGGTCCAAATATCCTATCAATAAGTACATCCAAAATACAAAATAGGATCTAAAATCATCATATTATAAGAACTAAGGATGTTCCTCATCCTCTTCGGCTACAGCTGCCTCCATAGCCTCCCGATAACACAACACAGCCCGGATCACCCTTCGTAGAAGACATAACCAGGATGGAGGTACTCATACGACATGCTGTTGCATAACCATTGGAATCCTCTCCATCCTCAGTATCGGGGCATTGTGGGTTAGCCTGTCCAGCTTTCCCTCTACCTCACAAAGCATAGCTTCATCTCCAACACCCTCCACTGGTTGAACGAAGGTGCTCGGGTATCCACCTAGTCGAACAGGTCCTATATATACTTATCATTAATAACGTATCATACTCGAATACATATGTATATATAACTTTATGAGCAAAAATATCATAAAAATTAAATATTCAAAAAATTAAAAGACTTACCCATATCTCCCCATGCCTCCTCAAGAGGGATAGCTAGCTCTAAATCACCACAGAAGTCTAAGCTTGCATAGGGAAACTGCTCCAAGGCGGACACTTGTCGGCTCCACCATGAGTAGAAGTCATCGTCGTAACCACTCTCGACTCCACCACCACCACCTTGTCAGAGAAATATATCACCCAACCCCATATGTCTAGGCTTGCAGGGTGGGGAGGGTGGCAGTGTAACAGCGGGGATGAGGGAAAGAACCCTCTCGAAGAAGAACGCTACTGAAATACTTGTGTAACCAAATGTCTTCTTCCTTTCTCTCCTGCAGTCAAAGAGTTGTTTCTTCATGATCAGGACTAATCCTGAGCACCAGTTATACATCACTCCCCGCAAGCACTACACTGCTATGCACATATGATTCTACGCATCCAAGTACAAAGCGAATGATCCCACCACTTTGACAATAGTGCTCATAAGCACTTTCAGTGGGAAACTCGTGATTTGTAAGATAGGGACTTGGGTCCCCGATTTCTGCATCCCTGGTACACAATAAGTGTCGAAGTAATCTTGTACACTGAGAGGGTCACCCCCTTGACTAGTACCGACCATGTTCATAGGTGCCCCCCGTTGAGACAAACATATGATAAAATATACATCCTCCATGGTAAGATCCAAGGTCTCTCCTTGGAGGTCAAACATGCCTAGTTTGTGGTCCCACGGATGTACCAATGTTTCTAGTAACCGAACTTGTGCCCTCGTGTTTGATATGCGGTAGAATTTGAGTAAACCGTACCTTTGTAGAGCATTTGAATTCATGGGATCCCCTATTGCAAGTCGATCCATGTCCTCATGTTCTCTCTCACTCCATTCTAGCACCATTTTTACCTCCCCAAACATTAATTTTTCCATTAAAATTGGTAAAAACACCCTCTGCGCAGCATTCACGACTGTCATTTGAGGACAGCGTGAACTATTCGTGGTTTCCTCATGGAAAACCGTGATTATATCATGAAATCACAACTTTAAAATGGGATACCCGTAGTTACTATGCAATGCCCTTAAGGTCGGTCAAAAACCCAAAATAATGCATAATTTTAAATAATTAAAGCATGAAAATGAAGGAGAGGGAGATGTGGTTTACTTGCAAATTGCGGAATGGAAATCCGTCCACAAGATTGAGCACACCGATCGTTTGAATTTAAGAGGTCAAATTTCCCAAATCTGGTAAAAAAAAATGTTATGTTTTTTGAAAATATTTCTTCTATTTATAGTAAAAAAATTAATTTTTACCCACTTTACTATAGTTGAAGTTATTTTGTGCAATATGAACTAATACTACATGTTTTTTTACCTAGGTTTTTAGAGGTCATGGACAAATCAAAGCATGTTTCCTTTGCATCTAGGGTAGTATTTGGTCATCTTCCCATATTTTGCACTATACCTTCTTATCCTCCATTGAACCTTAGGATCTTCTTGATATCCATGGACTGCGATGTATAGCCACTTATCACCTCTCCAACATCGTTAGTCTTCCATGGTTAGGACCTTCCTTACATGGGTGCCCCAGTTAGAACATTTTATTGACATTTCTGGTACCCATGTCGCATTTGTGTTAGGTTCTAGGAGCCTTCGTAGTTATTTTTCATGTCAAAATGAGCCTCATTTTGCATCTTTTACTAAGCTACCTTCCCGTAAAAGGCTCCCTCCCTATGGAGTTATCTTTAAGCCCTGATCTAACTCCTTAAAATTGACTAGATAGTCGAGTTACTTGTTCTTTCATACTCGTTAAAGTAATTGAAGGGTCATCCACAGTGGTGATAGTTTACCCCTTTTCGGACCATGTGGATTACTTACGAAAAATGAATACTTTATTTTCTTCAGAATCTAGAAGAGTATCTTCAGGTATAGATTTATTTATTTTCCGGACCTAGAGGACTAAACTTACGAAAAAGGAACATGTTCGAGCTTAGTTTTCTCTTTTTCGTGCTCTGTACCTAAACATGAAAAATATTTTGAGCGTTCTTTATGCCATTGTCATGCTCGTTAAACATTAGAACAAAGCATCGAGATTATTGTTGTCAATACCATTCTCGTAAATAAATGGAACTCTCTGAGTAATCTTGCCTTCCTTTACACTCGTTAAACTAAGGCTACATGCTTTCTTTTGAAGGAGTGTCGGTTCGGTGATAGTTTACCCCTTTTTCAGACCTTGCCGACTAAGTACGAAAAATATATACCTTAGTTCTTCGAAAGCTAAGACAGTTCTTCTTTGGATTGTTTTACACTTTTTTGGACTTAGAAGACTAAATTTACGAAAAATCACCCCCAGGGATACTTCTTTGGAGTTTTCAAACTCTCAAAACTACGAAAGCACCGATGAGCATTTACTAATTCGGGCTCGTAAAATCCACGAATCAGTGGCATAAGTAAGCACTATTCCCTCTTTTCTTCAAGCTTCTTAAAAATGAAGAAAGACTCGAGTTGACTTTCTTGGACTCGTTAAAACTTAACAAGAAAGGAAAGGACGAAATTTACTCTTTGGCTTATAATTTTGTTGGTAGCATGTCATCTTTGAACAAAGCACTAGTTTGAGCCTCGTGGTACTCATGTTCCAATTTTTCACTTCTCAAATCAACTATCACTTCTAGTCATTACTCCTCCATTTGTCTTAAATAAATGGGGAATTTGTTCATGTCTCCTACATGAAAGATAAGTCTAGTTGTACAACTTGAAAGTCTAAAGTTGCCTTGGGTCATCTTTGTGTCATGCTCATTGTTCAAGGATCCTTACTCCCATGTCTGTCTATCTTGAAAGATATATTCGCATGGTATGATTCATACTGGTTTTCATGGATTTGGATGGTTACAACCTATATCACCTAAGTTGCGTAAGATCGTGCTATGATCCTCCAACACTATTTCCAGCTATTGAATACTCATAATTGAACTATTGTGGCTTTGATCCACCGTTGTAAAACATGTGTGGCCTTGTTTCCCATACTATATGATGTAAATGAATCTTGTAAAGGAGTTAGTGTTTTACAT
The DNA here is from genome assembly GCA_001517045.1 of Pseudotsuga menziesii. Classification (NCBI taxonomy): domain Eukaryota; kingdom Viridiplantae; phylum Streptophyta; class Pinopsida; order Pinales; family Pinaceae; genus Pseudotsuga; species Pseudotsuga menziesii. Next base: position 204,687 of record LPNX010065509.1, on the reverse strand, counting down.
TATTGAACATGGCATCCTCAGTTATGATTTTGTAAATGACCTTGATTTGTCTATTTCAGGTATATCTCTGCAACCTTGATACTGAGTGTCTCCATGATAAAATATTTGTAATGTATTTTTCCCATCGCTTCCCTCTGAACTCATACATTATGGGGCATCTGTTATACGATGAAATGGCATGACTTTTTCGTCCGAGTACTGACACTCAATATGTCGGTACACAAAAGGACAATATGGATTGAAGTTTCCCAAACACTATAGATGAAGAGAAGCCTTAATGCACATTTCTTCCTCCAGTCTTTCCCACATTTATAAATAAGTTTGTCTTGCATTCGCGAATTTTGCTTATGACAAGTCGAGGGTCATTCACGGGTATGTTCATATGCAACCCGTGGATCAACTATGCAACTTTGCATTCGCGAGTTGCCTTCATAAGAGTCGTGAATCATTCACGAGTCTCCTATATATGCACCTGTGATTACCTTAAGACAAACTTAAAAAAAATAAAACATGATTAGTTAAGGATAGTTGGGATCGAAATCATAACTTCCCCAACTACCCTAACCATCTTAGACCTTGTAACTCCTCCTCATCAGCAAGTATAAATAGAGGGAAAGAGTAGAGGATAAAAGAAGCAAGTTGAAGAGAAAGGTTATGCTAGAGGAAACCCTTGGAAGGAGGAGCAAGAGAACTTAGTATCTTGGTCAGCACAGAGGCTTATCTCAGACAGGGTTGTAATGTTTCCTACAACTTCTAAATAAAGAGTGAATTTCTTCCACTTTGTCTTTGTACATGTTCCTAATTGTTATGAATTATGAAATGCATTGATATTAGTTCTTATCTGTAGTTAATCTTTTCATCTTTCCTTATATAACAATCAATATTTCTGTGGAGAAACATCAATCTATTTTGCAGGTACAGAAGGTCTAGAGCTTGAAGAACATTGGAGGAAGAAGGATAAAGCTTGGATCAACCACCGATAAAAAGGTACACAATCCCTTCATCCTATTTCTCTCATTTATGTTTTTGTATCCCCTTATGTCTGCAAACCAAAAACCTAGTATGTTGGTGACCCTAAAAGCCCCAGTCATAAGGTAGATATCCCCTACAACATATGGTTGATAATTGAAGAACGCTATTTAGACAGATTGACCTCTACAAACGTCGACTATAATCATCGTGGTTTCTAGTAGGTCCTAATGTGTCTTTTGCCACCTTCTTCCTCATAAGGTTCTCAAAACGGCTCTCTGACCATTGTGCTCTATATGGCAAATGTTGGCATCAAAGTCACTTTGGAATTAGGGTTGGATGTCATTCCCTACTGTCCTCGTGAATCTATGTGTGTTTGGGTGTTATTCTTTTTGTATGTGTTTTATTGTAGTGAGTGCCTACTACATGGTGTCTCAGCTATAGAATGTTCTATTTTACCATAATGTTGCGCTATGCATGCCATGGTTTCATTGTTCTAATATTATGTACTCAAAAACTTTGGTTAGGAGTTGCAGACCTAATTAATGTGATTGGTGTGAATAGGACTGGAGCAAGTTTCTCATAAATGTGAGATGTCAACACATCGCCACATCCTGGGCACCATTTTATGAGGTTGATATCACATCATACCAACCAATCACAATTAAGAAAATTGTATTAAATAAATCATTTTAAGGCTTAAGTTTAACTTTAGCTCCAAAAAAAATCAACCCTATATGGATAAACTAATAAAGCTGAGCGATCCATATATATCCCCTTCAGGGACATAATATGTTCTCTCTCCTTCACTCTATTCCAAGGATCTATAATGCTTGCATTAGTGGGGGTTATGAAAAATATTGGGAGAGCTATTATGATTTGTTTATGGTTGAGGAGACAAGTAACCCTAAGAAGTATCATCTAATCAATTTTAGTACATTAGTGGGGTAATGCATCTATCCATACATAGTTTTTACTCTCATGATTGATATGGTGTGAATAGACTTATAGTAGTCATCGATTTAAGTAATTATAAAAATTTATATAATTAAACATAATAATCAAATTAATAACAATAATTAAAACAATTAATAGACAATCAAATACTTAATAATAATTAAATGGATAATAAAAATATTTAATAATAATAATTAGTTAAATAAAATTTATGAAATTAAATAATTAAATTAATCAAAATAATAAAATCATTATAAATGCCCCTTGGGGTTTGTTCTGTTAAGGCGTAGAGCTTGTTAAGCAGATCCCAAGTCCGAACCTCCTAGTGCAAAAAGGAGGGCGCACATGTGTCGAGGGGTCGGGTAGGCTACCCAGGGGGGAATAGTGGTAGTGGCAGGAATCGACCCCATGTCACGTGAGTACGAAATCGACGAGTTGTCGATTCTCCTTGTACAAAAATAAAATAAAATAAAAAATAACATAAAATCATTATAAATACAATTTTGGTTGTAAAACAATATAATTGTGATGCTAAAATGACATCACCATAATGTTAATATGATGCACAAAGATATTACATCGCAAACATGGCACTAAAATGACATACAATTAAAGTAGTATGACATTTGAAAGATGTAAACTTGATGCAAAAGATCCATATTTTAAAGTTAATACCATGTTAATGATCTAAACTACAATGTACAATTACCAAGGAAAATTTTAAGGATCAAGAAATTTCTTAGCTTGTAGAAACGTTTACAAATCTTATTAATTCTTAAATTTGCAACCATAAAATGTTTAGCGATTGAATTAAAAAAAGAAACAAATTTCTAAGGACTTTATATTTTTTTGACAATTTTTGTCAATTTTAAGAGTAAAAACATAATCCCATGGAATTTGGGCTAATCAATTTAGAGAAAATGGAAATTGGCAAATCATTTTTTGAAAAAGAACCATAAAAAAATAGCCGATGGGCTAAATTTCGCCCCTAAAACTTTTCCATGACAATGACAAAAAAAGATGCAAAACTAACATTGAAACCTTGTTTTCCCATAAAAATGGGGCTTGAATGAAGCACGCATGGAAATCAAAGACACAAAAGTGACACTTCAAGAAGCATGCATCAATAAAAATGATGCAAATTCAATGCAAAAGACAACACATGCCTATTACACCAAGTTTTACATCATGCAAACTTGATTTTTTACTGAAAAATAACACTGATGTGATGCTACAACCTTGTATTCTAGTCAGTGGTTGGTTGGTTAGGAGTAGGTAACTCAAAGTAGTAACATGTGACCAAAGTTCACATGAAACCATGATTTAGGGTCATAAGGTGTGTTTGAGGCCATAAGATTTAACGTTTTCACAAAGTCGCTATTGTTTATGCCCATAAATTATAATGGATGTAGTAGTCATTTCAAAGATGTTTATTTTGGAGTTTATAACATTGAATGTTAAGACACTATCTTGGAAGTGAGCATTGTTTTGATTTAACAAAGTGAGGTATTGATGAACTAACTCCTTGTTATATGAACTAATTGTGACCATATATTCTAGTTTCCCATGGGTTTGGCCAACCCAAAGGGGAGGAGGTTACCTTAGCTAGGGCATAGAGGCACAACAAATAAACCCTCAGATATATGGTAAATTGCTTTCATTTGTTTTTACATATAATCCACTCGAGCCTTTATGGCTTCTACCATCCTTCTAGTTAGATGGATATCTTTTATTAACAAAGAATATTCTTTGTTAAATATAAAAGTATCCCTATAATCTCTCAATTCAAATACTTTTGCAACATGTATACAACTTTATTTCCCTCTCATAAATGTTGATGTTGATTGTGATGTTTTGGTTAACCAAAGTAAGACATCCAAGTTTAACAAAATAATTAGAGAAATGTTTAACAATAAATTTAGTATTTATTTTTTATGTTATAAATGCTAATTATATTATTTTTTATTTTCTGTTCGACTTATTATTTTTTATTGGTTAAAAGTTGATGCTGGTTGTGATGTTATGGTTAAGCAAAGTAAGACATCCAAGTTTAACAAAATTATTAGAGAAATGTTTAACAATAAATTTAGTATTTAGTTTTTATGTTATAAATGTTAATTATATTATTTTTTATTTTCTGTTCGACTTAAGATTATTTTTTATTGGTTAAAAGTTCATTTTTATTAAATATAAAGAAAAAGTTAATAACGCACGACCCATAAACATTTGTTTATTTTTATTTGAAATAAAAAATAAAAAAAAAGTTGATGACCCAATACCAAAAACACATTTGACAATAATGTAAATGGCAAACTCCAACATATTATTTCAAGTACCCAAAGTTTATTTAATATAGCTGTCCATTTTATCACCCCACAACCTAAATCAATAGTCCTCGGTGTTGTACATTTTTCATACTTTGAATAGATTGTGACGCAACTCTTTCCATCACTGATGACTAGGCTTTAAATTCCTTGTGTTATGCAATGAACTCAGATGGAAGTCCTCCAGGCTGGATCCAGACCAAGGCGTGAACATTAATTTGGGTGATTTCTTGTTTTTGTTTTTTAAAAATAATTAATTATAGTTCGTTTTATACAGTGCTAAATATGACGAGAGCAGTTAGGTAGTTTATTTTATTTCAATACAGAATATACCCTCAACTAACGTATGAGTACGGAATTACTCCCTAATAATTAGTGCTGCTAAGTAATGAGAAATAAAATAATAAATTAAATCCTCCCATTACTTGTAAAATGAGTATATGACTTGCAACTCAAATCCCCCCAGTACTTGTGAAATGAGTATATTACTTACTTGTAAAATGAGCATATGACTTGCATTGTTTGGCGTCCCCACTCCAAATTTGACTGCTTCTTCAGGATATATACATCAATGTGTTGCCCTAGGTACCACCTTCACTCTTTCTTCGAGATATATACATCAGTGTGTTGCCCTTGTACCACCTAGTTTACAGTGAGTTGAAGAGTTTTTTAGAAAGAAACAACCTTATCTTTTCTAACATACATTTTTAGATGATGGCAAATTAACTACCAGTTGCAGAATTCACTGATAACTCCACAGTAGAGATTTCAAAACTATATGTGAACTTTACACAATCAAATTAACCCTTGGGAATAATTAAGCTCAGAAAAGGACTACTGAACCTAAAACTTATATGCAAGGAAATACAAATATACAGAACCCTGTTAAACTTTGATCCCCACATATGTGGAAAAGGGATGTTCCCTAACACTTGAATGGAAAGCTTCCTCAATATAGATGATCAAAAAGATAAAAGATAAAACCTCAGACTGGTCCTTCTCCTCCTTGCAGACAAGTGTGTGTCTGTGCGTTTCAAATGAGGAGTGCCTCTCTCTATTTATATTCTTCCTCTCACTTAACGTTTCACTCAACTAAGTCGGCCCTACTAAACTTGACTGGGTCGACTTCTCTAGGAGGACTCAAAACAACTTAATATTATATTTAGCCGCTAATGACCTGACTTACAACGGAGGGTTTTCCTCGTGACTCTTACTGACCTAATACAATAATATCATCCTGACGGAGGAATATAACATCTCCGAAAGGTTCCATCAATAAAATACATTTAGAATATTCTTCGAAGTTACAATAATTCAACACCTATTTGTTATGAATAATGCATTGTTATTAGTTCTTATATGCAATTAATCTTTTCATCTTTCCTTATATAACAATCAGGATTTCTATGGAGAAGCATCAATCTCTTTTGCAGGTACAGAAGGTGTGGAGCTTGAAGAGCATTGGAGGAAGAAGGATAAAGCTTGGATCAACCGCCGGTAACAAGGTACACATTCCCTTCATCCTATTTCTCTCATTTATGTTTTTGTAGCCCCTTATGTCTACAAACCAGAAACCTAGTATGTTGGTGACCCTAAAAGCCCCGGTCATAATGTAGATATCCCCTACAACATATGGTTGATAATTGAAGAACGCTATTTAGACAGATTGACCTCTATAAACATCGGTTGCAATCATCGTAGTTTCTAGCAGGTCCTAATGTGTCTTTTGCCACCTTCTCCCTCATAAGGTTCTCAAAATGGCTCTCTGACCATTGTGCTCTATCTGTCAATTGTTGGCATCAAAGTCATTTTGGAATTAGGGTTGGATGTCATTCCCTACTGTCCTCGTGAATCTCTGTGTGTTTGGGTGTTATTCTTCTTGTATGTGTTTTATTGTAGTGAGTGCCTACTACATGGTGTCTCGGCTATAAAACGTTCTATTTCACCATAATGTTGCGCTATGCATGCCATGGTTTCATTGTTCTGATAAAAAGTTGTTCTAATATTATGCACTCAAAAACTTTGGTTAGGAGTTGCAGACCTAATTAATGTGATTGGTGTGAATAGGACTGGAGCAAATTTCTCATAAATGTGAGATGTCAACACGCTGCCACGTCCTAGGAACCATTTTACGAGGCTGACATCACATCATACCAACCAATCACAGTTAAGAAAACCGATTTATAAGAAAATTGTATTAAACCAGCCTAGATCCAAATCCTAGGCTCTATTAAGCGCCGAAAGGGATCAAATATCTAGACGTGCAAACCTCTTCTTAGGTATTGCACTCAAGGAGCTATCAACTTTGTTGTGTCCTATATATAGCCATTGATTTTATTCAAATCAAAAGACACATATTTTTATTTAAGGTCTACATATAAAAATTTTATTTATTAATATTTAATACTATTTATGGTGGACATATAATATTTTTTATTTTGTTAGGAACGAACATTACAACATCTCACCCCATACATGGTTTTAATTTTAAAACCATGTGCAACACCCTCCTAAAACCATGGATTGTTTAGGAGAACCATGTACAATAAAACCATGGGTTTTATAGGAGGCCTTGCACATGGTTTTAAAACCATTTGCAAGGCCCTCCTAAACCATGTACAATAACACCATGGGTTGTTTAGGAGGCCTTACACATGGTTTTAAAACCATGTGCAAGGCCAACATTTTTTTGCGGATAATTCAATTTTTTATACATTTTTTTTAGGTAGGAACATTACAACATCTCCTCCATTTTACATTTATTTTGGCGGATAATTAATTTTTTTATTTTTTAATAACTGACAAAATATATTTCTTACTTCTTACTTTTTAGAAGTAAAAAGTAACGTTACGTAATGTTACATAACGTTATGTAACGTTACAAGATCTCCCCCATACTGGGGTGTAGAGCGCCTCTCGGCGCAATAAATAATTTTAAGGCTTAAGTTTAACTTTAGCTCCAATAAAAAATCAACCCTATATGGATAAACTAATAAAGCTGAGAGATCCATATATATCCCCTTCGGGGACATAATATGTTCTCTCTCCTTCACTCTATTCCAAGGATCTATAATGTTCGCACTAGTGGGGGTTATGAAAAATATTGGGAGAGCTATTATGATTTGTTTATGGTAAGGAGACAAGTAACTCTAAGAAGTATCATCTAATCAATTTTAGTACATTAGTGGGGTAATGCATCTATTCATACATAGCTTTTACTCTCATGATTGATATGGTGTGAATAGACTTATAGTAGTCATCGATTTAAGTAATTATAAAAATTTACATAATTAAACATAATAATCAAATTAATAACAATAATTAAAACAATTAATAGACAATCAAATAATTAATAATAATTAAATGGATAATAAAAATATTTAATAATAATAATTAGTTAAATAAATTTATGAAATAAAATAATTAAACTAATCATTATAAATGCCCCCCAAGGTTTGGCTTGTTGGCTACTGTGTTCTGTTAAGGCGCAGAGCTTGTTAAGCAGGTTGCGGGTTCAAACCTCCTAGTGCAAAAAGGCGGTCGCTCGTGTGTCGGGCGGTCAGGTAGGCTGCCCAAGGGGGAATTGTGGTAGTGACAAGAATCGACCCCATATCACGCAAGTACGAAATCGGTGAGTTGTCAATTCCCCTTGTACTAAAATAAAATAAAATTAAAAAATAACATAAAATCATTATAAATACAATTTTGGTTGTAAAACAATATAATTGTGATGCTAAAATGACATCACCATAATGTTAATATGATGCACAAAGATATTACATCGCAAACATGGTGCTAAAATGACATACAAATAAAGTAGTATGACATTCGAAAGATGTAAACTTGATGCAAAAGATCCATAATTTGGTGTTAATACCATGTTAATGATCTAAACTACAATGTACAATGACCAAGGAAAATTTTAAGGATCAAGAAATTTCTTAAATTGTAGAAACGTTTACGAATCTTATTAATTCTTAAATTTGAAACCATAAAATGTTTAGCGATGTAATTAAAAAAAAAAAAAAAAAAATCTAAGCACTTTATATTTTTTTGACAATTTTTAGAGCAAAAACACAATCCCATGTAATTTGGGCTAATCAATTTCGACAAAATGGAAATTGGCAAATCATTTTTTGGAAAAGAACTATAAAAAAATAGTAGATGGGCTAAATTTCGGCCCTAAAATTTTTCCATGACAATGACAAAAAAAAATGCAAAACAAACATTGAAACCTTGTTTTCCATAAAATGAGGCTTGAATCATGCATGGAAATCAAAGACACAAAAGTGACACTTCAAGAAGCATGCATGAATAAAAATGATGCAAATTCAATGCAAAAGACATCACATGCCTATTACATCAAGTTTTACATCATGCAAAATTGATTTTTTACTGAAAAATAACACTGATGTGATGCTACAACCTTGTATTCTAGTCAGTGGTTGGCTGGTTAGGAGTAGGTAATTAGTAGTAACATGTGACCAAAGTTCACACAAAACCATGTTTTAGGGTCATAAGGTGTGTTTGAGGTCATAAGATTTAACGTTTTCACAAAGTCGCTATTGTTTATGCCCCTAAATTATGATGGATGTAGTAGTCATTTCAAAGATGTTTATTTTGTAGTTTATAACATTGAATGTTAAGACACTATCTTGGAAGTGAGCATTGTTTTGATTTAACAAAGTGAGGTATTGATGAACTAACTCCTTGTTATATGAACTAATTGTGACCACATGATTCTAGTTTCCCATGGGTTTGGCCAACCCAAAGGGGAGGAGGTTACCTTAGCTAGGGCATAGAGGCACAACAAATAAGCCCTCAGATATATGGTAAATTGCTTTCATTTTTTTTTACATGCTTCTACCGTCCTTCTAGCTAGATGGGTGTCTTTTATTAACAAAGAATATTCTTTGTTAAATATAAAAATATCCCTATGATCTCCCAATTCAAATACTTTTGCAACATGTATACAACTTTATTTCCCTCTCATAAATGTTGATGCTGATTGTGATGTTATGGTTAACCAAAGTAAGACATCCAAGTTTAACAAAATTATTGGAGAAATGTTTATCAATAAATTTAGTACTTATTTTTTATATTATAAATGTTGATTATATTATTTTTTATTTTCCGTATTTTTTATTAGTTAAAAGTTCATTTTCATTAAAAAATAATAATAACCCACAGCCCATAAACATCTGTTTGTTTTTATTTGACATAAAAGAATAAAAATAAAATAAAAAGTTGATGACCCAATACCAAAAACATTTGACAGTAATGTAAAGGGCAAACTCCAACATGCTATTTCAAGTACCCAAACTTTATTTAATATAGCTGTCCATTTTATCATGCCAAAACCTATCAATAGTCCTCGGTGTTGTACATATTTCATACTTTGAATAGATTGTGACGCAACTCTTTCCATCACTGATGACTAGGCTTTAAATTCCTTGTGTTATGCAATGAACTAAGATGGAAGACCTCCAAGCTGGATCCAGACCAAGGCGTGAACATTGATTTGGGTAATTTCTTGTTTTTGTTTTTTAAAAATAATTAATTATAGTTCGTTTTACACAGTGCTAAATATGACGAGAGCACTAAGGTAGTTTATTTTATTTCAATACAGAATATACCCTCAACTAACATATGAGTACGGAATTACTCCCTAATAAGTAGTGCTGCTAAGTAACGCTGAAATAAAATAATAAATCAAATCCCCCCATTACTTGTAAAATGAGTATATGACGTGCATTGTGGGCATCCCCCTCCAAATTTGACTGCTTCTTCAGGATATATACATCAGCGTGTTGCCCTAGGTACCACCTTGACTGCTTCTTCAGGATATATACATCTACGTGTTGCCCTAGTACCACCTAGTTTATAGTGAGTTAAAGAGTTTTTTACAAAGAAACAACCTCATCTTCTTTAACATACATTTTTAGATGATGGAAGATTAACTACCAGTTGCAGAATTTACTGATAACTCCACAGTAGAGATTTCAAAACTATATGTGAACTTTACACAATCAAATTTCAAAACTATATGTGAACTTTACACAATCAAATTAACCCTTGGAAACAATTAAGCTCAGAAAAGGACTACTGAACCTAAAACTTATATGCAAGGAAATACAAATATACAGAAACCTGTTAAACTTTGATCCCCACACATGTGGAAAAGGGATGTTCCCTGACACTTAAATAGAAAGCAACAGTGAAAACATGTATGAATAATAAACAGACTCACATTTGAACCATGAGTTCCATTAGCGTCACCACCTCAAAATAAAAATCAATGAATCAAAACTAAATCCACCTAGTTTAGGAAGAGTATGAAGATGCCACGGCTATAAATTTCAGTCAAGAAAAAAATTGAGTATCATGGCCACGGACCCTCCATGGCTAAGGGGTTTTGGGAGTAAAGAGTATTAAAATTTTACGAGTATCATGCATGATTATTAATTGCTGGGAATATTTTGATAAAATGGCCACATTAAATGATAAATCATGATACAGTCTAGGCTTTAAAGGCCAATTAAGACCCATCCTATGACCTGTGTTATTGACCTGATTCTTCCTCCAATCACCGCAAATGTTGTTTTCCCTGTAGGAGGTCGATCCAAAATGTTTGTTAATCCTTCGTGATGTTAAAGCTGTCAATTTTTTATTATAAGGTTCTCAGTCGGCAGTTTTGGATCCCATTATTTATGTCTGTGAGCATTATTAGCAGAGAAGATGGCAGAAGTGACTTTACTTTCATTGGCCAAGGGAAGTAGAGTGTATTTTGGTAGGCACTGTAGCATTACAGTAGGGAGCGTTTAGAGAGATTCGGCATTCTGATAAATCTTTAGTTTAGATGGCGGTTCAAGGTTCTTTTGTCATCTAGATTAATAATAAGGTTCACTTTGAGGAGTTCAAAGAATTTTGATTACTAAATTCAGGAACTCCATCTTTCTATTTAAAATCTCTGTATTCACTATGTTTCCAGACTTTCTGCTCCAGTTTAGATGTGCTGTTTACATCTTTTTGTTACACTTTTTGTAACTTCTTTGATCAGTTATAGACTGAATATGTTTTCTGTTTGATTCAGTACTGAAGGCAGTGTCTTTTCTGTTTTTTTAAGATTTGCTTATCCTTGATGTAAAGAAAATTATAACTTTGATTCTATCTTGAATATCAAGTTGTAGGTTTTTTTTTCTTTCGAAAATAAAGGTTCTGGGTATTGCCAGCTCGGTCTCTGCAAAGATTCGAGAAAAGATTATGACCATAACTTTGCATGTGCAGATTCAGAATAGACAGACAAAAACACGGATGAAATTAAGTTCAAGAATCAATGTTCATGATCGACAATGATTGAGACCGATCATTAGGAAAAATATGGATATGTTCCCAAGGGATAAATTATCATTTGACCTTATATTAATTAAGCCCTTCTATAAATAAAAAATAAAAAAATAATATTATGGCTCTCCTATCGTAGGAAGTTCATGAGATTGGTTCAGCAGATTCATCGTTCTTTAAAATTTGATCAACTTTGGTATATTTCTTCCCAACCAATGTAGAACACAAACTTCTATGCTCACTAATATTCTTGTTTGATTTCAAATTTCACAATTTCAATCATATGGTCTTGGCATGCAAGCTGCACTGATGCAAAAAGCCTTCAGATGCCGTATCTAGTCAATTTCCAACTCCCGTAACAATCATCATCGTGGATCTCACCTATTCGTGCCATCAACAGAAATGTATTAGTCTTTAAACTGTCACAAATAACAAGCATGAGAGTCTATTGAGATGTCCAAATTCATCTGCTAGTATGATTAATTCCATCAAAGATACTTGATAAATGGTTTCTATGGATACTGTATTTCCATGTAGCTCATCTTTATATTCTTTTTGTAAGCCCAGGGCAATAGTTCATGTTACAGATGACAAAAGGATCTTGAACCTCAAACCAGTGGCAATATAGACAAAAGGATCTTGAACCTCAAACCAGTGGCAAGTTATTCAAACAGATATCGGAGGACAATATAGACCAATGGCAAAAAGTAATGTCAATTAAAAATATGATCTGCTTTGAATAAACCTTTGCAAATTTTGAGCTTATGAAATGCAACTATGTTAATAGTCATTTTGACTTCATGAAATGCAACTATGTTTAGTCATTCAAGATCATCTTATATCATTACGATAGAGAACAAGATTTAAAAGGTGTTTGATATATCAAACAGAATTTAGTTTCACCGTCCCCTCTAGTTATGGTTAATGCACTTTCATACTCTGATTAAATGCATGTGATAATCAAGTGCATTTTGTTATTTAGGGCCATCTCTGTATCTCTGCGTGTCTCATTTTGCTTGAAATCCAAGATCTGCATTCTTTGGCAAGTTGGATTTGTCTTCTTATAGTCAAAGTTTAATGTTTTTTCCTTTTAGTTTGAATGTAATGCACTGTGACTAGAGTCTGGGAATTCACACTGGTACATGTTCAGATACTTTGTATGTCTGACAACATTTACAGGACTATTTTTGTAATATGTAATACTGGTATTTCTTATTGACGTCGATTTTTCCAAAGGTGTTTCGGATTATGTATGTTTTCTAAAAAAAAGCTGAAATATATAAAATTCCAGAAGAGCAATTTCCAAACCCAAAACTAAAATTGTGGATCATGTTTTCCAAGACAGTTCAATTGTGTGCTGACCCAGCCCAAAACTTCCATGCTACTACTACACAAATATAAATAACGCAGTTAGTTTAGCAGCAACCTTTCACACAATTAGAAGATATATCACATTTAAGCTATCCCTGTCTTTGTATCTATTCCTGCTACTGCTGAAATGAACTTGAAAGAAATCCACTAAATGTCTTTCAATAAACCAAAAATTGAATATCATCTGTGGAAACTAAAAAAATTGAATATCATGTGTGGATGAACATGGATGATATTTAGTTGATCAAGGGCCGAATTCACAAAATTGGTTCATCCTCACAGAAATGAGATCATATTGTCACCAATGAAAAAAATAGCAACCTTGTGTGATGTGAATGGAGTTGTTACTAAACTAAACCTATTCTACTTTGCCTGTTATTATAGCAATGAAAAAAGAACAAGACCAGATCACATGCAATTGTTTTGCGTTGGAATTGAAGGGACCAAGCTGTCCATGACATTGAATGCCCATAAAACAGTTTTCTCAAAGGTACATTGCAGTACAAACCACAGACCTGTATTGCTTGGAAGGTTGGCAAGACCATTTCATTTTTCCAAGCTTACATTGATCGAATTACAACCAAGCCATAATAGGTAAATCATTGGGTCATTGTTCATCAATAAAGTTCTCTCAGAGTCAAATAAAACCCTGTTGGATAAACAATTAGTTAATCCTCGCAATAGTTGCCTACAATTTTATGTTTTTAACCTGTGAAATGAATATTATCCAACATATGTGCAAAGAATTGTCTTGTTTACAACACAACCAGTTGCCGAACACAAAGATGAAATGATTTCAGAAATAGAATGAATTTATGTTCAAAATCTCTACAAATCCAGAAGTAAATACAAGAAGCCATTCTCACTGTCTTGAATGGCTGTGCCTGAACCCATTCCCTGCAGGTCACCTTTAAAACTTGTGCAGGAAGGCCATTGATGGCCATGATGGCATATAATCCTGCAGATCTAGTTTCTAGACTTTGTACATGATTTTCAAAGCAGATCTCACCAGATCATTGGAAAAAATCTAGTCAAAGTAAATGCAACATTGATTGCAACTGCAGAGCAGCTTTCCAGCAGAACTCTCCCTCAAAAATTTGCAATCAATCCACCGCTATTTTACAGAGTACAAAGACTTAGCTGGAATTTGTTGAAATAATGAGCAGAACTTGGGAATTTGTTCATGCAGAGCCACATCAGTCTGAATCACTGTCTGAACTTTCCATTGCCTTCAGACCCCTTGGTTTCTGCAGTAGAAACGTAACCAAAAAATGGAATGAATTGAGTCTATTCATAATCTGGAAAAGTTGAACACAGTCAAAGGCTTCCAAACAAGAAATGCTTGTATTAGAAGTGATCCAAATCTACAGATAACATAATATGGTTCATAAAACCATTAGCAAAAAAGACCAGAACAAAGCAACAAGGAGAAAACGAACCTTCTTATTACATTTTTTCTCTCTCACTTCATAGCGTCCCTTTGCTAAATCCGAAAGCCAGTTCCCAGGAAAGCAATTCTATAGTAACAGAACAAAAAGCATGTCAGCTATAAACCCTCCTTCATTCCATGCTTGTGTACATAAAAAAATAGAATGACAATTAATATAGAAGATGTGTCCACTGTATTGCCTACCTGTAAAACCTTCTCAACATGCTTGGGCCGCTTTTTAGGTCGTTGGGAAAGTTTGGTGCCTTTCATGTTAAGAAAATCATCCTCCTTTTCTTTCCGGGACAATTGTAGCAAAATTCTTGGCCATTCAAATGTTTCCATATCTATCTTCTCTGGAGGTGCACAGGCCTCTGTATCAGATGGTGTGGAATTCCGGACTGCATCAGATGCTCTTGTGGTCCCAATGGCATTTGGACTGAAGCAACCCACTGCTTTGGCATGTTTCTCTCCAGGTGGTGATGAATGCCTATCAACCCTTTGCTGGAGTCCATTGTTTAGAAGGTGGGCACCATTGAAATCTTCAGAATTCCTGGTAGAATTGATTGTTAGTCCATCCAAATACCAAAAGGAATTGACCATGTCTAATGACATATTAAGTAAACCCAAAGCAAGAGCGAACAAAAGAATTGAAACCAAGAATCAATCTCATCATATAATTAAAATCTATTGACTGCAAGGTACCAACCCAGTCTCCAAAACTAAACCGAAGAACATTAGTTACTAGTTTATGCGAATGCAAATCAACTAACCTTTTGATGAATCCATGACTAGGCTCCCGGAGAGGAGTGCAAGGCCTTAAAGTGGTGCTCCTTGAATGACCGGTTACATGGGATTGCACTCGCTGTTTTTCAGATTTCGTAGTTTGGCGTTCTACTTTTATAAATTTCCTACTCTGAATATTAGAATCCTCCAGCAAACTTCTGGATTCTGTTCTGTGGGCTCGAGGCCTCTTCTTCGTACACCACTGAAACAGCGCATTACCACCTTCTCTTGGATCCTTGGAGGGTTGATTCCCTTCAACAGGCTGCTCCGATGGTCCAGGCACAACATTCGCGTTCCCATTTCTGTTATCACATTCTTGCTCTTTAACGATTCCAACATTGTCAGGACTTCTCTTTGATGAGGATGCTCCTTTGATCCTCAGTCCTGGCATACTCATCGTTCCTTTTCCTTCCAAACTTCCTCTATTCAGATGCCTGCTACTGCCGTTCTCAACATTATTATCCTTACTGCATATTTTCACGAGGGGTTTCTTCCCATTATTGCTTGGATAATGATGCAGAATCTCCGAATTAACACCTTGATACCTACACAAGAAAGGAAAATGGATACAAATTCAGAACAACCCAACAGATCCTGTTTAGCCCAAACAGACACCACGCCTTGCAAAAGACTATCCATAAATCCACAACAAAGCTTCAAATACTAGCAATGACCCTGAAATCCATATCAGCAATATTAATCCCATTGATTTTTTACAATAAAGTTAAAATCCCAACCCATTAAAGCCCTTATAAACATTACAGCGCCATGAAAATCTCATAACAGTAATACTAATCTCAATCCTATAACTAAAATAAAAATCCCACGCCATTAAAGGCTCTATAACCATTAGCGGACGCAGAATCTCATAATAGAGAAAATAACCAGATTCATATTATTCAAATTGAAAACCCACAAAACCTAATAAAAAACCCAATATTAAATAACTGTAAAATAAAACGAACCAGTATATGCAGATTTCATAAAATAAAAACGCATTAATGGCCGCCAAACTAATCAAACAGCAAGCATTTGATTTGATCTAGCGTTTAGGAAGACTAATACCAAGCTTGCATAACCAAATAAAAATATGTCCTTTTCTTCTGGATCTTCTTCCAAAAATTACCAGAGAGCATATTTTTACAAATATTTATGTATGTATGCATAAAGACCAAGCGGCTTTAGTATCAAGTATGGAAGACGCAACCGCTTCCATGGCTTCCATCCCATAAACGTTTAAAAAATAAAAATAAAAATCTGTAACAAGGAAAAAACAATTAGCAGATATATATAAGACTAACCTCATAGCCATAAAGGATTCAAATAACAGAGAAACTTCGGCATATAAAATTCTTCTTCAAATCCTGCCATTACCCACAAAAAACAAAGGGAAAAAAATTACTTCAATGGGTGTCAAAATTACAGCAAACTCTACCATAAAAAGCCAGCTAAAATCCATGGCATGCATCATCAGATATCCAGATTGATTGCAGATTAACTCAATAGCTAATGAGAGGATTGATGAACCTTCTTTGAAGAATTTTGAAGCCTGCGGATCAGAATCAATGAACAAAATACACCCAAATCTTCCGCCAGTGCCTGTTAAGCGTTGCAGAAGTTGCACACCTTCGCGCATAAGAAACAAGATTGCATGAATGAAGGATTCGGCTTTCCTTTTTCACTCGTTTAAATTCAACAATTAAATCTACTATAATAAATAGCAATAAAATTACTTTTATTTCAGACCTCCTCATCCCTAATATTGGTTTTGTGGTCGCCCTAGGTGAAGGGTCATGGATCGGCTCTATAAGTGTTGCAAAACATTTTAAGGAGGACAAACTTCTACACATTCTACAACTTTTATTTTGCTTGTTTTCAAATTTTGTTTGACCTAATTTGGAAGGATCTAGGTTTTTAGGGTAGGAGGGTGGTTTGCGGTATGATTCAAAAATTAATAAATAAATTGCAGATGTGAAAGCTTCAACGACCTTAACGTTAAAAAATAACATGATTGAAATAAAATTACAAAAATATTATCACTTAATAATTACATATGTTATACGTTTTATTCAAATTTAAATTAAATAAACAAAATAATTATATGTCCTATACATTTTATTCAAATCAAATATAATAATAAAAATTGAAATTGGATTGGTTGTATGAAGTTTATGAGTTTTTCATTTATGATTTTTTGGAGTTCCTATGTGCTGCCCTATGGCCACTTAGAGGGTTCTTATGTGACCCACTTAAATTGAAATTGTTATATGAAGTTTATGAGTTTTTCATTTATGACTTTTTAGAGTTTCTATGTGTTCCCCAAGCCACTTAGAGGGTCTTATGTGACCCACTTGAGTGGATATAAATATATGAATTTACTTATTTCATGAACTTTATGAGAAGTTTGAAGGGAGAGGTGGGAAAAAGGATGATGGTACCAGCGGTTATTTATTTTTTATATGGTTTATGGAATCTTTGTCTTATATCATTTAGTGTTTGCGAAAAATATTTTTGCCTTGTTTTAGATTTAGGAGATGGTTTTGTGATTAGAGTTTTGTCTATAAAGCCAAGTCATATAGAAAATTTTTATTGTTCACATATGAAGGTGATTGAAGAGGTTTTAAGATTTAAAGAGTTTAGACTTGAAAAGGGATATAGTTTTGATGAATATGATATAGGTCAACAACTTATTTCATTGGAGTTTTCCCTTAGGTTTGCCTCATTCAAATAAGCACAAAGGTTGTAAAATAAAAAAAGGGAAAAAGGTATTCTTTAAATGTTTATGAGGAAAAGCTGTCTTTGAAGTTGTCATCTAACAATTAGGTCAAAGTGTGGTCTCAAACTATGTCAATAAAGGTCATTGACCTAGTGATTGTAAATATACTATTCATTTTCATTATGTTAACATAACTCTCTTTAGTTAAATATACAAAAAAATAGTGTTTATAGTATTTAGTTTGATGTTCAGATGTTGCTTCAAAATAAGTGTGTGTATTAGGTACTCACATTCTTTTTCTAAATTTATAGGGAAATATTGCTTGTAGAAGGGTGGCAAGTGCGGGATGGGGGTTGTTCTCAATCTTGATGGAAGATTAGAAGTTGTTTTTGCCCGAGGTATAGGAATTACCACAAATAATGAAGAAACGACATTTGTAGAGTATAAATGTATAGCATTGTTGAAGGCTAGAGGAGTTAATCATGCTCTGGTGATTGGTGATCCTTCCATAGTTATTTGTTATCTTCACTTTTAATCATTATCGCATAAGGGTTGACTACCTAGAATTATCAAGCAATCTTAGGCTTTGATGGAAATCTTTGAACTTTGAAGTGATTTCATTTGTTGAGGCGCCCCAATTGGAAGGTAGATTCCAAATCAAATGAAGGAGCTAAGTAATATGGAGGAAAGAAAATGTAGAATAAAGTGGGTATGGAGACATAGATGTTAGCCCTCTCCCTTGATGTTTATTGATTCCATTATTTATTGTGCGCTCATCAATTGTATACAAGTGGTGTGCCTCTCTTGTTTAACACCAACCATCCACAATTCTACCGCGAGTGGGAGTACCTTTCCTTTAATTAGATGGGATGTATTTATTATGGCACCAAGAAACATGTGTCCCCTTGCATGTGGGTTTATATTCCTATTGGGAGTTATGGTAAGCTGATCTTTGAAGGGGTGTAGAATTTGCAATTTCTTAGCTTGAGTAGTTTTCCCATCTATGAGATTTATATTGGGTATTTAAGTTGTGCTAGTGGATTTTACTTGGAGATCTAGGATTTATAACAAGAGTCTTTCTTCAATCTCTCCAAGTAATTTATGTGGTGGGTTGGTTTGGCTCTTTGTTTTTCTTTGGGTTGGGTGTGTTGTGTATCCCCTTTGTTTCATTTGAGTGTTATTCTCTTTTCATCGTGGATGAATGGCAGTGACGTTGTTTGACTCATTAAGTACACCATGAACTAGTAGAGATGAGAAGGGGGTTGAGAAACTACTTTTGACAAGCCACTAAGATGTAGGGAGAATCATAATTTTTAGCATCCAAATAACTTATACGGAAAGAAGAGTGCAAATACAAGGCGCTTATGGAGACTTAGGAAAGAAACATGCATGCCCTTCAACATTATATTTGATGTGGGTATGTATCTACGCTCAACCTAGGTATGATAGGCAAAATTCTAAGTAGGTTTTTAAAGTTTTTTTATAAATTTCAAATTATGTGCCTTAGATTTGACTTTTTTGTTGTACTTTTTAAGTATATGGTTTGGCCAAATGTTCCTTTTAATATAATTTCTAGCAATCTCTAACCATTTTTGTTAAAAAGACAAGCTTATAAGAACTTACAATTGTACTTTTAAACTAAGTTATCATGTTTTTTTTAACTAGGGGAATCAACAATTGGGGACTAGGATGGTACTCATGTGACAAGGGGTCTAGGGATCCATTCTCGCTACCACTATACCCCTAGGTTACACATTTCAATAGGAAATTGTATGTTTCATATTTAATATTCACCTACCTACCTATCTATATACATGTTTTTTTCAATCCAAAATAATCGCCTAGAATACTATAATTAAGTATAATATTAGAATCCTTAAAAAATACCCTACATGATCAAATTATCCAATAGCCACATCAACAATAAAGATAGGATATCTAGTAACCTTGACCCTCTTATTATTGATTTTTTTATTTATTTCCCCATATCCACCTGAGGCCATTATACATACCTTCATTTGATTTCGATGTTTCCAAATTTCCCAACATATATAACAAGGGAGCTCTTTATAACAAGTTGCCCCCAACAACCAATTCCTGAAGCATATATCCAAATTTTGAAAATTCCAATTTTGAGCAAGTTTGAATTTTCCTTGCATCTCTCTCCAAACCATATGTGTAAAAATACAATGAACCATTAGATTATCCATTGTCTCAGCTACATAATTACACAGAGCACACATGCTAGGACTTATACCACCTCTCCTACTAAAAATATCCCAGGTCAAATACTGGGTGGGGGGGAAGCTCCTTGCTTTGTGGAGTTTGTTAGTTTTTGCACAAAGGAAACAAATTCATCACTTACAAGTGGCTAGAGATTCCAAAATTATTATTGACTAACTTTCTAACATGTGTAATTTATAGGTGGCATCTTTGAAAGGTTGGCAAAAGAAAAGTAAGGATCTCTTAACAAGTTTTTCTCATATAGAATTTCAACATAGTTATTGGGAGTATAATGAGGAAGTATACTCTCTTTCTAAACAAGCTTTGGACCTGAAAGAAGGAAAAATATTTCGTGCTAAATATTTTGGAGGTTCTTTAGGATTAGAGAGCATTATTTCTGATTTTTTATCTAGGTTTGTGTTGCTGTTTTTTTTGTTTGTCTTCTTTAGTTAGAGTTGGTGGAACACTTGGGAAGCTTTGTTAATTATTGTAGTTGTTATGGTAGTTGTTTGGTATTATTTTGGGGAGCATTTTTAGATGTCTTTTTTAAATGATGATATTTTTTTAATTATAACTTATTATATTTCAATAATATATAGTAAAAAACTAAATTATCATGTTATAAAAAACATATTTATAATATCAAAATAATTTCAAACTTATATTTAATCCCATTTACACTCTCCATATCAATATCAATACAAATAACCTTATTGCTTATCACTAAACCACACCCCAATAAATAAAAACTCACAATCTTACAAAATAATTATTCTAAATTTTCAAATATCAAACCTATGTTTATAACTTAATCCATAACATTCATGCTAGCCACATAATTGACTCTTTAAATCATCACAATCACAAAGGACATCAAAATATAAACATAAGAGTTTATTCATATCATGTGACCGGTATATTTATGATTCGTTCGTGTATCACATTCTCCATATATGGTTTAAATATGTCTTTTTATTTTAATATTATAACTATATTAGCAACCTAAATAAATTTAATTCGTTATTGTCATGGATAATGCTTCACGTTGTAAAATAATGAGAATTTTAAAACTATTATTTAAATTTTTTTTTGTCAGCCTTTAGTATTCATGTGACTAGCAGTGATCAAATTTGAAGGGTAGGTCTTAATTTTAATTGGAGGGGAATTTATTCTTGGAGTTTTTCAAAGATGGAGGGGAATATAAATAATTGTATTTAAATTGACAAGCATAAATTAATTAAACCCTCTCATCAAAAAAACAAAAAGTAAGTATGGTTCTTTCAAATTTTTACAATTTTTAACAATTGAACACCCCTTAATATTTATATGAAAAATGATATATTTTTAATAAAATTTATTTTGAACACATTAAGTTATCATATGTGTATCATTAATTTTCAAAGTTTAGTAACATAACAACTATTCTATTGTATTTTTTTCCATTAAAACACACTTTATTGTAAAAAAAACTGCTTAGACTATGTAATAACCATATTGGGGAACTCATGTGCAATCGAAGCGTGAGAGATGTAACAATGATAAGGATTGGGCACCCAAGAAAAAAATAATACATAACTCGGAAAACATTAAAAAAAATACTTACATACCAAGCAAGTTAGCAAAGCTAGCATAACCGGGGTTGGGGCATGAAATTTGTTTGTTCAACACTTGCCGTGAAAGAATACATGCATGGGATGGAGGGGGAATGGAATAAAGCCTAAGTCAATTGAATCCTTGCAAATGACTGTATGTATGAGTCACGGGTAGGAATTTAAGTTATTTAATGAAAACAATTAATGTGTATACCTCTATGTCGAAAGTGTTTTCCATGTTGATGCAGGCCACTACCCTCTTTATTGTGGAATTCACCTTCAAAGAATGCCTTGCAATCACATTGGTAAGGAGTGATAAGAAGATCACAACAATCCAACCTGTCAAATCTTAGTTGATACTGTTAATTAAAGACTTATATGATAAATTTAATATAATATTTACTTATAGTTGTCTCTTACTCTTTGTGTCTTGACACATTTAATCTTTTATGGTTGTCTATGTGCCTTGACCCAATTCGTATTATAAGGTGAGGATGTGCATGCAAAAGGAAGAGGTTGTAAAGACAAGTAATTTTTATATGTACTTTGGTGGCGCTGAGGACAAATGTTTGGAAGGACGGAGGGAGATTACATCACGATCATGCCACCCATAAAATTGAAGACTATTCTTGAGCCAACAATTGTTTTTTAATTTTATTAATAACCATTGTTTCTCCATATAGTGTGCCCAATGATACCTCTCTATAACAATGCATAAATTGGCCTTTGCACAGTTTGTGATCCTAGCTACATGGCAATCAAGTGTTGTTTATAGTTGTCGTGAGTCCATGATATTCATGCAAGAAATGAAGTCTTGTAGAGCAAGGCTCATCAAACCGGACTTTTGAATTTCATTTTGACGAAAAAAGAGTGGACATTGGTAGTGAGGTTTACCTAGTAAGTAGGCACAAAGTTTTGAGCTCGTTTCAGGCCTAGTAATAGACTAGTAGTTGTTCTTTTTTGTTATAGTCGTAGTTGTTGACACATTGTCACACTCTAGATTGCAGGCCCAAGTGACTCAAGAGTCAGAGTCACATATCGATGGCTAGTGCCTCGTAGTCATCAATGATTATTGGTCATCTTGCACATCTAAGCAGTGTGCATCACATGAGTGAGTAAGTGATTATAATTTATCATATTTCTAATATTTTGAAAGATGAGTTGAAATTTATAACATGAAAATTTATCATATTGAGAAATTTATATGGATGAGTAATTTCAAATGTTGCCCTTGTTTTGAAATGTTGATATAAATTATGCCCTTCTAAATTGGAAGGGTAAAATTCATATTTTAATTTTTTTTTTGAAAGGCAATTTTAACTTTACAATTCTGGGAAGGGCTAGCACCCTTTGAAATGGCTGAAAAGAGTTCAATTTTGAACGCTGGTGACTAATATTTTTATAAATTATTATTATTAACATATTATGGTATTTATTTTAAAGAAAATGTAGTTCACACTTTTTTATCGTATTTAATACAATATCATGTTGATAGAAAGATGCTTTAGTGGAGAATATTTACTATTTTATAATCAAGTTAAATTTTTTTTTACTAATATAATAAAATATTTACACTTTAGGATGTATATATTTATTTTGTTTTGTTTTTAATTGAAATGATTATATTTTTATTAAGAGATGGTTGCTATATTATAGAGTACGTTAATGCAAATTAAAATTTATAATGTTTATTATTATAGCTCTAAAAATGTATTTATGTTGGGTGCCAAACGTCATCTTATCATTCAAAATGATGAATGGGAGTCTAAGTGATAGTACGAACAAGTTTCTACTTGGTGGTAACCTAGTTTAATGGTACCTTGCAATACCTTGATTTGTTGTGAGAATAACGATAGTAAAAAAAGGAGGGTCAATTCCCCTTACACGACAATACCACACATAGCTCAGCTTGTATTCAAACTCATCTACGATTCACT
>LPNX010065509.1:116321-180814 GCA_001517045.1 Pseudotsuga menziesii | reverse complement strand
TAAAAAGGCACTTCCTCTTTCACAAGGAAAGGGCTGTATTATGGAACATGTTGAGAACTGTCTGGTCTTTTCTGGATATTTCCAGTTTTTCTAAAGTAGTATACTGTCTCATTGAATATGCTTTGCATGATATCTTTGGTGATACAGGGTTTCTCCTGTCTCTGTTTATGTCTCTCCCTCAGAAGTGTTTCTCTTTAGAACGTTGTTCAGATGGGTTATTGGCTCTCGATCGATGTGACTGATCTGACAGTCCCATTTACATGATGAGTCTGATTTCTGATGGGTTTATTTCTTGATATTGGTGCCATTCCTCCTTTGATTTCAGGGTGGTTGTCATGGCCTGAACTTGCTGAACATGTACAATGTCTTTTGATTCTATGAATAACAAAGGCAGATTTTTTCCTCTTGAAAAAAAAAAAAACTCATCTACGATTAATCAAGTCATTATGAATCGTGTTGCCTTCCATTCTACTCGAACTTGTCACTTTTGTAGTCCTCAGAGCAGGTGAAACCATCATTATATTAGTATTTTCCTTGGGAGGCTTTGCAGATTGTGGTTGTGGGTGACTCTCATCTCCCAGTGTTGATTAGCTTCTACTTGGTTATATCTTTGTGTTGAATTTGTCATGTTTAGGACAAAGAGCACTAAGTGCAAGTCTTTTGTTAGTCCTCGCCGCTCCCATATGCCTCAGGTGTTAAATGAATAGGAAAAATCTCAGGCCAGCTTTTTCGGCATGGTCCCTCCTCTTGCACGCCTTCATATCCAAGATATTAAGGCTCGTATTCAAAGCCACTCCAAGCGCCCTGCTTCGGAGAGACTCATTACAGACCCGGGAAGACTCATTAAGGATTTAGGCTCTGCCCAAACTCAAGAGACAAAATATATTAAAACTCTCACTCTTCTTGGAGTGTTGAAGACATTATTATGTTTTTTCTTGGTGGAGCTAAGGTTTGATTATTTACCCTAGCTAAGTTATTTTATAAGGTTGTATTTTGTTGTCTTCAAAAGGGGATATGGTATGTACTTCATCATTTAGCTTATATATTAAATTTATAGCCCTACATATCTTGTGTCAATTTCATATTTGATTTCCACCTACATGTGCTATTCATATTATGTTATTTAAATCTGTATATGATCATGTTGATTGGACATAAGTAAGAGGGAAAATTGTTAAGTGATTTGACATCTACAAAAGAAGATAAAGGGATTACTTTTGCCATTGTAATACTATTGTTTTTTGTTGTTGTAAAAGTACATTTTTAGGTCTAAATATTGACCAATAAATTCACAATAAACTGCCCTAAAAGGGATGAAAACTTATCTCTTTGGTTGGTTTCTTTTCTCCTTAATTTTGTCGGGATTTCTAAGGAAGTCTTTTTTCAAGAAGAAAAAACCATCCTTTTATATTAACAAAGGAACGGTTTACATATCACAGTTTCAATAGGTAAAATAACCTTCAAAAATACCTTTCGAGCCAAAACCATACCCAATGAACTTCTCACAATAAGTTAAAATCTATCCTTCCCAACTTTCCAAACCTCAGAAAATGTTTTTGTCATTTGAAAAAAACTAAAAAGAAATATTTATGCATATCTCTCATAGAATTTTCCATAAAAGTGAATTGTTGTACTTCTTCCACTATTGCTTGGTACTTTAAGTTACATTAGTCCTATGGATAAAGGGTTAATATTACAAGGACCTTCTAGAAAGAAGGTGAAATTTTGCAATTGCATTGAAAGTGTCATTTCGATGAAATTTTCAACATGGTATCAAAGCAGTTTTAGTTGAGGCCACTCTTGAGTAAGAGGGATTTGTATTTCAGTTGTCAATTACCTAAGACATCTACTTGATATAGTTGAGGTCATTAGCTATGAAACCCTAGGTTGTTTGAGATAAGCACCTTTTCCCTTGGAAGGGTTGCTTTGCCTACTTCATATCCTATTGATTTTATAAACTTGAGACTTTTTCAGGATATGTAAAGTTACTCTCGGTCTAGGAGAGTGTGACAAGTTGGAAGGAGCTTCAAATTTTGTTCCATGGAATATCAGGCTTCAATCCTTATGGAAGAGGTTGATCATTGGGAACATGTTGAGAATGGCATTTTATAACCTATTGATCCAACACAGTTGGCCACTTCTTAAAAGAAGGAAGCCAAGGTGAAGCGAATCATTATTGATTCAGGGAAGGATCACTTCATCTTACACATTTTTTATAAGAATTCAATTATGAGCATGTTTGATGCTATGGTTAATTTATTTCAAGTGATTCTTATCTTATGCTCCTATGAAACCAACTCTCAATGGTTCATATGAGTAAGAAAAATACTATGGTGATCTTTTTTTACCAAGATTCGTACATAAGAGGATTAATTGGAGACCGTTGGATCTAAGGTTGAGGATCGGGAGCTAGTATCCATAGCCCTTAAAGTGTTTGCTCCTTCATGAGCACCTTTTTTATGGTATTTGTGCTTAAGACAATACACTAGATTTCCCAAAGCTTTGGGTAGATTTTGTACAAGAGTAAATCATATTCTAGTCTTTTCCAAAGCAGGATGTGGAAGTAGATGTTATTGGTCTCATTGGTAGGAGAACGAAGGGTATCAAGAAAGGATTCAAGAAGAAGGATGGGATAGATACAAGGAAGAAGGACCTAAGTAAGGTCATGTGCTTTCAATGTCACGATATGGGACATTATGCATGACAATTTCCATTGAAGAAGGGAAAGGAAATGAAGCAAGTTGCAACTGGGATTGTATCAGGTATAGAGGAGACAACCTCTCAATTTGATCTAACGTTTTCCATGGATTTTTGTTTATATACTAATACTAAATCTAGTGTTGGTTGGTATGTGGTTTCTGGAGCTTCCAGACACTTGACATATGACAGGTAACCATTTAGAAAGATTCGAGAGTAAGAGAGAGGCATGACTATGGAGCTTGGTGAAAATGACACATACCCAATTAGAGGAGTTGGATACCTTTAATTCTAGATGTCTCATGTGATGTTATTGAGCTGAGTGATGTTTTATTTGTTCTTAGTTTAGAAAAACCTCCTTTCAGTTTCGTGTATGACATATATACATTGGAGAATTTCCTTTGAGGGATAATAGTGCACCATCAATGATTGTAGACTAGAAAATCTAAGGACTTTGGATAAATGGGTGAGAGAAGGTGGGCCTTTTAGGATACTCACTAATCTAGTAGAACTCACACATTCTAGTGAGAGGTTGGTCGAACCTATTTTGCAAGAGGATATGGAGTAGGTGGGAGCACCTAGATCTTTAGTGAGGGCGAGTGTAACATCTAGGAGATATGCTAGTCATATAGCATTGTTTTCTTCCATCCATGTGACTTCCAATTGTATAGAGGTGAACATGTGTGATGATGAGATTAACTTTATCCATGAGCCTTCTAGTTATTCATTAGAGATGTGTGATTCCTTGATGGAAGATGTTGTTGAGATTGACTCTAGAGTTGCAACAGATGGGAGTATTATAGAGTATAGAGTCAAGGATCCTTGATTCTATTAAAGAGAGGGAGTTTACCTTGATGATATTGTTACTTCGGGATTATCTTGAGATGAGGCAATTGGCCTACTTAAGGATAATTCATTTTCCAGATGAATTGAGGTACATAAGAGAGATTATCATGATGACACGTAGATGACGACCTTGTATAGTTTGATGACTATACCATGAGCTTTTCCTTCCAGTATTGACTTTATCTTGTATGGATATGTGTCTATATTTGCAGGATGTCCTAGAGAGCTCATGGTGTGGTGTTCTTTGATGGTGGTCCGTGATGGTGAGGATGGTGGAGGTTGGCAGTTGGTTATTTCTCTAGGGAGATATTCCTGTCTATTCATAGGTGGTCATTATTCATTGAATGATATAGATGTTATGATGGCATGGTTGAAAATATTGTTTTTGATGATAGTGGTTGGTTCCAGAACCATAGCCAATGATGATTTGTAAATAACTAATTTGATGGAGTTGCAAAGGGAACCGCCAGGTATTGGTGTAAACACATTCCTCTTAAAGCGGAAGTGTTAGAATTTTTGTTACTTTGAAAGTATTTACACCATGTTTGGGGTGATTCATGATATTTTGAGGCACATGATGTATGCTCATCTATTGGATGGTTCAAGATGGATCGTATCATAAGAAATGGTATGTGATGGATATTTATACTTGAGATAGCTTGCTCACTTTATGCTCGACTTCAGTTGATTTCTAGCTTAGTGTTATTCCCTTGGGCATTGGATATATCTTATTTGGGTGGTGGATGCACTTCATGATGGACACATTGAGGATTCACTTGGTGGGAGAATTACCTGTAGGGGATGTGAAGTGTTATGCATCGTGAAGGATGGATTCAAGCCTTAGATGACATGTGGCAACTTGGGTTCTTATTCAAAGGGTTGGAGATGGATCGAGGACACATGGGACTTCAAAAATGTTGTTGCATTGGGTAGTTTCCTAATGGAGTACTTTTATTTGGAGGATATATGGACTCCATGGAGGCTTGAGATGGAATGGTGTGGAGTTTCCTTATGTAGCTACTTAAACTTGAAGTCCTTAGTGTACACAACATCATCATTGAAGTATGACACTTGTACTCTAGAGTGGACATCTCACATTTGTGGACTACAAGGTCTCATTAATGTTGCTTATAAGGGCTTGTGTCCACATAGTATTATTGTCCTTCCTTACCTCTATATAAATAGAAGAAGGAGAGAGTGTTTCATTCATATGACTTGTGTGTTCATTATTTCTCACTCCTATGTAGAGATATGACCTAGAAGAGGAGCACACTTGTCCTCTCTTATCTGTAAACTATAGGCTCATAGCTTGTTAATATCACCATCATGGATCTATGTGGAATTTAAAACATTTGTTTTCTCTATATTAATTCTTCCACACAGCACACTACTTGTATGGGGTTATAGCTCAATTAACCATTTAATTGAAACATTGGTCAACTAACTTACCTAAATAACGTTTTTGTTTATCTTCAACAGTTTAATATGACCATAAAACATCTTATTCATCTTCCAACATTCTAAATTCACCTCGTTAGTTTTGATCTGTAGCAAACAAGACATTTGCTTTCCTCTTGAAATAAAGAATGCAATAATCATATTATTTATCCGTCTATCCATGGACATTTAGAATATATGTGGTTGAGGTTTGATAGTGGTTATTTTTATTTAGCAGGGTTTATATTCTTGAAGAGAGAGAAAAGGGAATAGAGTTGTTGGCATACTCTATTTTGTTGGGGTAAATTTAAACATGTTTGGGGAGAATTTAGTTATACTGAAGCAAATTTAAACATGTTTTGGGAGAATTTACTTATGTTGAGGCAAATTTAAATCTGTTGAGGGGGATTTAAACATGATTGGAGTGAATTTATTCTTGTTGGGGCAAATTTAAACATGTCTGGGTGAATTTACTCTGTGTAGGGCAAATTTAAACGTGTTGAAGGTGAATTTAATCTGTTGGGGAAAATTTAAATATGTTGTTGAAAAATCAAAGCAAAAAGTTCAACCAATACTTAAATAACTCAATAGTGAAGCATCTACCAACAAGAACAACAAATTTACCTTGAAAACCCCATAAAGGGGAAAACCAACATTTAAGGCTTCACACAACTGTTTTTATTGTTGGTAACGGTGTTGTTACAGGCTCTCTGGAGTAGCATCAGTTTCCCATGGGAAATGCGTAGCATTCCATTAATCTCATCCAAATGCTCCCTTATATTGGTGGAGAAAGGGAAAATAAATGGATGGTTGGCTTGGTGGATAGGCGGAAGTTCAAGCATCCCCAACTCTTCAGTTTCCCCCAAGTGTTCAATTTCCTTATTTCTTTTTTTTCTTCATTTATCTATGATATACATTCATGTGACTTACATCAAAAAATTGAATGAAATAAACATTTCATTTTTTACATTAATATTACTAGTGGAGTGATTGTTTGATGCATGAAAATTATGCTAGTGGTGACATAGGGCCCTTCAAACCTCCACTATGTCCTCTACCTCCTCGTTATCCATGAGCAACCCTTTACCAATCATACCGAGCTAGTATTGAATCCATTCTTCATTGAATAGAAAATTGGATCTCTCTCTCTCTCTCTCTCTCTCTCTCTCTCTCTCTCTATTGGGTCGTAGGATTTCTTGGAGAATCTTGGAGTCTAGAGTTAGGTTTTTACCCTTAGATGTCCGGGTCTAGGGATTTGGGTGCAAACACCAGGGATGAATTGTGAAGAAGAGAAGAGGGGAATGTCTTTCCTTAGAGATAGTGCCAGAGGGATTCTTGCACTTGTTCTCCTTGGTGGAGCTAGGGTTTGGCGATTTACCTTGGCTATGGATTTTTTCATGGTTGAAGTTTGTAGCCTTGAGAGGAGGATATGGTATCTACTTCATTATTGAGATTAGATATGAAATTTGTCGCCATACATATCTTGTGCCAATTTCAATTTTGATTTACATCTACATGTGTTATTCATATTTTATTTATTTATATATATTTATGATCTTCTTGATTAGAGATAAGTAAAAGGGCAAATTGTTACTATGATTGGACATCTTTTTTTTCTACAAAAACGGTTGAGGAATTTTATATAAAAAAGGGTATAACAAGATTACAACACACAGGAGGTGGATTGCTCCCACGGGAGGGTAGCATCCAAAACTCCTTGCTCATCTTTATCAAAATTGTAGTTATTTCGAAAGAACCCTACTCTATGGAAACTATACCTTTTAACAAATTGACCAAGAATCAATAAACAAAAGTAAGACATAAAAAGAGTTGATCAGTAACAACTCTCCTGCTCCAAAAATACCTATCCTTCATCTCCCTTAATCTCCAAAACACATCTGGTTGATGCCCCAAAGCCATACCCAAGTAGCAACTCACCTCCTACTGATGTTGATTGCTATTTTCACATTTTTTTGCTGCCTTCTGAGTATTAAAAAAATTGAATCTGTCGTTCCCATTCTCCCTCTTACACTTATTGACCATCGATTATGAATCATTAGAATTGACCATGACCTCCTTCTTGACCACCAATTACAAATCCTGTAGCTGGTAGCCTGCCCTGTCACTGAACTCAAGAGAGACATGTTACACCTTTCAACCAACGCATTCTCTTGACACTTAATTTCAGATCTCCCACCTGCCAGATAGCGAGCCCACCAGATATATATTCGATTATTCTTACATGTAGAAGAGGTGTTGCTAATATTTAAATTAGAGGTTCTATTTCTTCCACTGCGTGAGGATGGCTTAGGAAAAATAGCCAGAAGCTGATTACGGTTTGATTTGGAGGTTTTATTTCTTTCACTGTGCGAGGATGGCTTAGGAAAAATAGCCAGAAGTTGATTACGGGTTGAGGCAAAATTGCCAGAACAGAAAGCCTTCACTTTCATTACAAATTCCGACTAAGGTGGAATAGGTGATTCTTTATCTTCCTCTACGTATGGATGGCTAAGGAAAATAGCCAGTAGTTGAGTATTGATGATGTCTTTAACAGAAGGAACAATTGCCATTAAACGAGGAAAAATTACCATTAACAGAGAAAAATGCCAGAGCAGATTGCCATTAACCGAGGAAAAATTGCCTGCAGTTGTTAACCGATGGTGGCAAAAAACAAGAACAAATAGCCTGCACATTTATTAGAGTTTTAGAATGAGGAGGATTTGGATATATTTCTTCCTTTGCACTTGGATGGTTGAGAAGAGTTTCCAGCAGCTGTAAACTGGTGGTGGCAAAAATCAAAGAACAAAATGCTTGCACATTCATTAGCTTATCAGTATGAGAGTATCTACCATGAATTGTATAATGCATACCAGTAAGATGAATGAGAGACTTATCCATAGTGGGGATAAATTCCAACTCAGGGGATCCAGCTAATTCCAAGCCTGTCTTCATTGCAAACAAGCTCGCCATAGTCTAGTGAGACTCCTCTGTTAGCCATTAAATCAACCTGCTTATTGTTAGTTCTTAGGATATGGAAGAACTTTATAGATTTGAACCCCATTCCTAGATATATGAGGATGTGATGCATTTTGGTTAATGGAATATTCCTCTTCTTATAGAACAATATTTCTTCCCTTATGATCATGAGCGAGTCACCACAGACTGCCAACTCCTCCATCCCACAACTATTTGAAATATCCAGCCCTTTGATAAGAGCAAGCCACTCAGCCCCATTATTTGATTTCTTACCTAGGCGCTAGGCATAATCCTTCAGCTTGTTTCCTCTAGGATAAAAAAATGACACCCCCTGCCCCAGCCAACCTCGGATTTCCTTTAGAGGCTCCATCAAAGAGAAGGGAGTTACAACCCAGGCATAACCTCCATTTAGCAAAAACATCATCACTCATTCTCAGCTGCCAATTTAAGCAATTGGGCCTTTTGATTGCCGAATTCCAGCTATTGAAAACAGGTTGAAGAAAGTCAAGAGACCACCCTCTTTCCTTAGGATTCAAAGGCTCATTATTAATATTCTTCATCCCCCTTGTGACTAAGGCTTCCACCCACAACAGTTTTGCTTCTAGCATTACTTTCGTTGGGCAGGATGCCTCACCTTCAAACATATTTTTATTTCTGGCTACCCAAATCTTCCAGCAGAGGTATTTAGGAAGGGAAACCCAGGCTCTTGTGAGATCCAGTTTTTGGAGAAGAGAACCCTGGTAGTAGTCTTTCCAACATGCAAAGAGGTAATTCCAATTTGTTGAAAGAATCAGATTTATCTATAACTCATGTACAGCCAGAGACCAAACTTCAGTGGAAAGCTTACAATGCAAAAAAGGGTGATTGATGGTCTCCTCTACCTCTTTGCAGAGAACACAGTGCGAAGGCCCTTAAATCCCTCCTTTTTTCAAATTCTCAGCAGTCAAAATTTTCCAGTGGACTAATATCCAGAAGAAGACGTTAATTTCAGTAAGACCATCATTGCACCAGACTTTGTTCCACTTATTGCCTGCTCCATCTATGATTTGATACCCTTCTTTAATGGTGTAAATACCCAATTTACCCCAACCTTAGATATCCAATAGCTGGGTGTGAATAGGCGCATAGCCTTGGAGAATTGAGCAGAGGGCATTAAAATCAAGCATTAGATGCTCAGGCACGTCCAATGCTTTCCATCCACCTTATCTTCCATTATTTTTCCAGGAAGATAGATTGCAGAGGGTAAAACTATTTAAAGTATCTAGCCATTGCTTGAGATCAGAGAATGCCACCAAATGATTTACCGAAGAGACTGGATCCAAATGATCCTGCCAGATTCTGATCTGTTTACCATTACCAAGGCTCCACTGCAGGTGATTTTTTATGATATATGTTTCCTTCTTGCAATAGACCCAGATTGGATACCCCTTCCTTGTCAAAGGGTACTCCCTTACACAATGTTTCCTTGCTCCCTTCATATAGTTCTTCCTAGAGTCTCCTTCCACTAGCCTTTCTCACCTGTGACAATCCTTCATAGGATTTTCTCTCCTAGAGTGAGGTTCATCCTTTCCGGGTCCCTTATTCCAATCCCACCACAATTTTTCGGACTGCAAACTATGTCCCAACTTATAAGATGAAATTTTTTCTTGCCATTTGACTTGCCCCCTTGCCAAAGTAATTTTCTAATTTCCTTGGTGATTTCCTGCATAACTTTCATTGGGGCTAAAGAGATTGAGCAAGTATAAATTGGATAGGCAGTGAGGATAGAGTTTATGAGGACAAACTTACCAGCTGGGTTGAGCCACCTCACTCCCCATGAGGAGATTTTTTTCTTGATATTCTCAACAATTCCCTACCAACCAGCATAAGTTTTTTTACCCTTGAAGATAGGGTTCCTGATATAGGTGAATGAGTTCCAGTTTAACTTTCCCTCAAAGCCAAGAATTCTAGACATCCTTGCGATCGTCCTAGGAGGACAATTCCAGGCATAAACCTTGGATTTTATCAAAGTGAGCTTGATGTCTGAAGCTTTTAAGAATGAAGATAGAGCTTCATTAAATCCACATTAAATCTCTTTGTAATCACCGTGGAGGCCTCACCAAGCAGAATTGTAACATCTATGAACTGGGCATGCGTTGCAACTTTGATCCCTATGACAATATTTAAGCCTCTTAACTTACAATTTTTCTGTAATGCTTGGATATTTATGCTCATAAACCATGTTACCAATAGAAAAAGAAGTGGTGACAATCTGAAGCCTTTCCTGAGGCCCCTCGAGGCTTGGAAGAAATTAGTTGGTCTTCCATTAAATTAACGGAGCAATCCACAGACTTTTAATGCAAGCTTTGATCCATCTGATAAACTAATTCGAGAAGCCAAATCTATTCCATAATTTCAAAAAGAAAAAAAATGGTTAATCCTATCAAAAATGTTAGCCATATCAAGCTTGATGGCCATACCTTGTTGCTTCCTTTCCAGGCTAGAATGGATGGCTTCTTGAACAATGATGATGTTGTCTAGAATTTTCCTCCCAGCTACGGATCCCCCTTGAGACTCCGAAATAATATGCCTCATGATAGTTTTCATTCTTGCAGTAAGAATTTTGTTGAGAATATTGTAAGAAGTGTTGCAAAGAGAGATTGGTCTGAATCTATCCACAAAGTTAGGATTTTTTCCTTCAGAATCAAAGAGAGGAAAGATGAGTTGGTATCCCCACAAATTTTGTCTTTATTCCTTGTCTAGTTGAGCATCCTTATCATATCAACCTTAATGATGTCCCATGCAGCCTTGTAAAAGTTGATTGTGACCCCATCGGGGCCTGACGCTCTGTCCAACTGCAAAGTCCGAATTGTCTCACTTATCTCATGCTCCGAAATAGGATTCATAAGATCCTCATTCTCGTCGTCATAAAAATTTGAGGGGATAACTGAAAGAAGCTCATCTTGAGAGATTGGATATATCTCATCTCTGTCTGTATAGAGATTTTTGAAGTGCTGAACAATGTGCCTGTCAAAACCCCAAATTTTCACAAAAAATTAAAATTTTGAGATAACATAAAATGCTGAAACTACAGTTTACTAACAACTAACGGTTAGCAGTAATAGGAATAGTCAAATGATTAGTATTACCTAATCTCAATTACGTTAACTAAGCAGTTTCCTTTTTGTAACATGAATAAGGTTTACTTGTGTATTGTTATTTCAGTTTACTGATGAGTTTTCTTTATGACAAGTAGGTGGAATCTAACTTTGAATTCTGGGCTTACTTAGCATTTATGCCAATGCATAAAGTTTACTACATCTTACAGGTTTATAGGTACGATCAAACGAGTAACGTTTTTAATTTCATAAAGTATCCAGAAGTGTTTTTATTTGCAAATAATAAGCTTAGTAAATAAGCTGCTAAAATCCATACAACTTCCGTGAGGTAAAAACAGTTTGCTTTCTTCAGTTTTTCTTATAAACGAAGTTCAGATGATTGAGTTTCTTTCTTAAACGTACGTAGCAACAGTAAAGATACTTACTGTGGTTCTAAACTTGTAATCTTAGTTGTTTAGTAACTTCTACTTTTATAGGCATATCTTGCAACGTTATACAGATTATACTTTTGGTTATTATACATTATCATACTACTTACTTGAGTATCAGGCTGCTCGATATTTATCTTCGGTAGGGAAACTTATAGCCTGTAAACTTCTTGACATTATAAGTTTGATTAGTGTAAAACAACAGTGTCTTTGCACATGAAACCTTTGTTTGCCTATACTTCTTAAATTTACATCAAACCATGTGGTTCTATTGATTATAGATTCGAGTAGGATCATTCCATTGCAAATTCTTATTATTTCTATAACACTTTTCTTGTATTAAGTTACTGTCTACAAGCAGTTTCCAAGGTTGATGTTTTCTATAAAGGTCAACCTTCTATCCTATGCTAACCTCCAGTATTTTTGTGTAAGCATAAAACCCATATACCAAATATAGACATGGTAAAATACTGGCAAATGTCAAGTTCAGAAACAACCAAAATCTATTAAAGTCTCATCGATCTGAACTATGTAAAAGAATTCATAAAAGTGTTCTTATACTACACTTAGCCAACTTTATAGTTTTCTACTATTTGATTTGTTAGCCTTTATAAGACTTATAAACATACATAATCTATTTTGTTTGTTAGACATACAAGTTTAAAACAACATTAAACTTGTAAAGTGTTCATGAATCTACTCAATACTATGCTATGCAATTTTTATAATTGTCACAACTTGAATTGTTGTTAAAAGGGTGTAACTACGCATAGACCACAATGTATTAAAATATAAAAACTATAGTTATTTGATGGTTTTACACAATTCAACTTGGACTTTTCATATGATAAATGGTCACTATACTTTACTAGAATAAACGTTGATAAAACATGGTTAATAAAACACTCATATAGTAATATTGACATAACTATATACTTTGATGAATTACATCCTCCCCAAGCTGAATAGTTTAAGGATAAAAGGTTTGTTATATATATCCCAAGCATACCCAACGATGTTTTATAAGCATAAACATTTATCATCGTTTTCCAAAAGTTTCAAGCAAGGATTTCGGGGTTATAATAAACTATATGATTACCAATCTTGTGTTAGGTCAACGTCCCGAAACTCATTGTTTTGCTCGACACCATGATAAATGTTAATCAATATAATCATATATCTAGATATTATGTTAACATTGGAATGAGTATATATTATAATTCATGCGTTGTTTGTTAACAATCATTCTGAATATAATTGGTATTATTTGGTCGCAGATAAACTATTAAAAGTCGACCCACTGCATGATTGTATTAATGAGGCCACATGGTTTTCTCCTGGCCATGCATTGATCGTATATAATACCCAGGAACCCTAACCCTTGGCTTATTCTTCCTCTGCATTTTGCGTTGGCCCTTCGGGATGCTCTGCAAGCTCTCATGGCGGCCGTGAGTGATACTCAATTTTTAGTTGTTCCAACGCCTGGGTTTGTCATGATATGGTTCCTTTGAGCTCGGTCCTGTTGCCAACTTTCCACCGTGGTTTCTTTTACTTTGTCAGGGTTTGTTGTTCTCTTTGCATTTGGCTTTACGACCTGCCTGTAACTCCCTTTTTTCCCTTCTATCGTGGTCTATCACTGCATGAGGTTGAGCTTTTTTGGCTATTGGCTTAGACTCTGCAAAAGGTTTGATAGTTTTCCTTTGCATTGAGTTTGCGACCGGCTTGTATCCCAACTTGCCTTTCTTTCGCGGCCTGCTACTGCTTGTGTAAACTAAGGCTTCGCTGGCTGTTTGAGAAGCTCCTTCGTGGTGACAGGGTTGGAGATTCATGTGCTTGCTTAATTTTAAGGACAATCTCTTTGCTAGACTATTTGTCGTTTTTATTACGGTAATGTTTAGCGCTATTTTATCTTAGAATTAATTTATAGCCGCATTATTTTATAGTAGGGTTTACAATGCTTAAAGGTTTTGTAGAACTAACAATTTGTAATGCAAACTCTTTGCAGGAAAACTTGAAACCGTGCTGCATTCTGTGATGAAGCAAGTGCTGGCTGTCTCCAAAGGCTGCATCTCCAAACGGGTAAGCCCTGCGTTCATCGTTTGGGTTCTTCACCTACTTGTAACAGGGTTGTCGATGGGAGACTAAGAGTTGGAAGCTTGTCTAGCTCCACGGGGACTTCAATCAGTGAACTTGTGACATAGCGCCTCCGTTCGTGGGATATTAAAGAATAACCCTAATTTGATTAAATATTGGCCTAAACTCATTTTGATGAACCCCCTCCCAATACCTATAACCTCTCCCCTAACTCTTCTTTATACCCACAATATCTATAAAACCCCCTACCACCCTATACAAAAACCCCTACCTCCCCAAAAATATGCAATATATTGGTTTGAATTTTGATACTTTTAAATCCCCCTTTATGAACTCACGTGGTATGGTATTGGTCAACAAGTGAAGCCCCCGTGTCTAGCTCCGTCTTTTAGATATACTATTTCTTTTTAAATGTTTTAAGGGCTCTGTTATGTTTATAAACCCTCGCTTCATTGATGGTAAACTTGGCCTCTAGCTGGGTCTTGTACTTGGTTTTTAAGTTCGGCCTTCGGGCCTGTTAATGTAATGCAACGTCTTTTAAGACAGTCTGCCTTTGAGCTTAGACTCGTTTTCAGTAGTGTACTGTTTGGTAACTCTGTGTGAATAAAATAAATTTGCCATTTATTGCGTTTTATGATAAAATGTAGTTATTTACCTTAAGCTGTGACTATAACTATTTCGTAGAGTAATTTGTATTGAATATTTGTTTGCTCAGAAAATGAGCTAGGGTTTTTCCTATAGGTAACCCTTATATAAATAAATCTTTCAATTATTTATTTAAAAGGTCTTATTGCTATGTTAAATTCGTTTAATTAGTGTTCAGATGTATTGTAAAAAATTCCAGTTATGATATTTCAATTGTCTTTTTACTTGTCCTTGAAGGACTGTAACAATTTATAATAGTTTTGTCGATTATTATTAAATAATCCAAATATTCAGATTATCACTTAAATGGTTGTTATTTGTAAATATATTATTCGTTCTTAGGGTTTTTGACTATGTAGTTTTCTTTTACATGTATATCCTATTTGTAAAATTTAAAGGAAACAATTTGTTTATAAATATACATTTATGTATATGTTGGTTATTATCGTACCCCTGTTGTTTATCTATTGAAATGATAAAAAGAATTTGATAGTTGAACTTAGATATTTTAAATAAGTTACTTCTTAATACCATAATTATTTTCATATTACTTTCCCAAGTTAATAGTATCTGTTAGTCTTAGATTATTATGATTAATAACTAAACTATATACTTATTAATTTATACTTTTGTTTGAACTGAAAGTAAACAAGTAGTTTAACTGTATTTCTTCTACTGCAATAAGCAACATGTTAATAAATAAAATACAGAGAAAATATATCTAAAACATAATACAGTTTACCCTCCTTCATTTTTTAAATTCATTAAAAAGAATAATGTACTGTGTGTAAGCATAACCTATTTTCTATTAGGTTATTTGATTAATATAACGATCCTTCTACCAATGTTGAGTTATTGCTCTTTCTTTTCCAACATACTTACATAAATAAGCTCGTTAAATGATAAACATGGATAAATAGGTCATTATTCTTTTCTGATAATAATCTACATACAGAAATAAAACACTCTGATATTATGAAATGCATAATACATCTATTCATTTCAGACTCCTATCATATCCTTCATCTAATTAAATACACTGCTTGTGCTGGAGTACGGTCTGGCCCTTCCAGATGTGGAAAAACACAGGTTAGGATTATTTTTCATCTATTTCAGATTCATTCTTTCAATAAACTAAAAGATTACTAACTCTAACAGTTCACAACTAAACATTTAACATTCATTAAGCAGTCAGATTCACATTTAACCATCTAACACAGTAAAACAAAAATACTGTAGAACCTGATTAAGCTTGACAACAACAGTGTTAGGAGGTCGTTCCTCCCTACAAACTCCTGGAGAGCACTCAAACAACGTCTCCTCAGGACCCTCGAGCATGTTCCTGGTCTCCTTGGCTGAGAACTGGTGGAGCAAGCAAACAATAGACTAGTCCAATGAATCAATAATCACTCTGCACTCAGTAGTAAGATCCTTCAGCTAAAAAGCTGCACTAGATCACTTAGCAGTTAACCCCTCAAACTCTTTCCACAAATTCCCTCACCATTGAATTTCTCTGAAGTACATTCACCTGAATGAATACTTCTCTAGAATGAGCAGCCTCAACTCTCTTCAATGGGCATTTTTATAAAGATTGCCTAGGTCTTTTGGGTCAGTTGTCATTAATTGAGCCACCTGCTCTGATCCCTCTTTCTTGGGGGATCATGACCCCAAATGTAGGGAGGTTGCCACCTGCAATAGTTGAAAGAGGTTTGAGGATGCTGCCACTTGTCTGTTTTCTCTCCACCCAGTCTCCTCCACCAACTTGACCAGCAAACACTCTTTTAACAACTCTCCTAAGCTGTTGTCTCCACTTTTATTTATTTATAATTAAAATATTCAGAATTACATTCAATATCCTTGACTCTACTGAGTCATCAATTACAACTTAGCATAAAATTTAACATAATTTCTTAAATAAAACCAAATAAGATAATATTATTTTTGCAAAATTGGGGCATGTGACAGTGCCTCTTGACAACCTCGTTCCCATCAATTTTATTTCCATCACTATCATACAACTCTCTAATAGTGTTAGAGTTTAATCTGGCTTTTGATTGTTTGTGGAAATAACATGTATTGTCATTGCCCCTTTTCAACCATAATTGTCTGGATTTCAACCTTAACTCTTCCTCCTCCTGCCTAGCATCCATTAGCATTCTCATATTCAAATCTTTTTCATGGTTTAGAGCGAGCATGGTCACATCTTCATCTTCCATTCTTTTCTGGAAAGAAACCATGTCATCTTGAATTTGTTTCTTTTGATATGAAGGCCCTTTGAAAGAAAATTTAGCCCAACTTTTAACAACAGATTTGGTAGCTCTTAACTTTGACTCCCATATATAGCTAGGAGAGCCAAGGATCTTGGAGTTCCAAGTCTCTTTAATGATTTCCATAGCCTTTAGATCCTGCAACCAGAGAGGGTTGAAACGAAAAGGGATGGGGCCCATCTTTTCAGAGAGAGTTAGAGACAAGAATATTTGCTTGTGATCGGAAGTAGCAAATGAAAGGACTAAAGAAGAAGGGATAAGATCCCTTTGAAGGAAGGAGGAGTTGTACAAAAACCTATTAAGTCTTGCAGCAATATGACTGGGGCCCGATCTTTTGTTGCTCCAGGTATATTTCCCATTCTTGAGAGGGGGATCCAAAAGATCCAGATCTGCCATCAGATCTTCCATTTTTTCTTCGAATGGGTCTCTAACGATCAAACCTCCCCTATTCTCTGCTTGGGACTTGGTGGCATTGAAGTCCCCAACAAGAATAATATATTTTCCTTGTAAGATCTCGCTTAGAAAATTGAGAGATTTCCAAAATATCAGCTTATCCCTGTAATGCGTTGGCCCGTATATATTACAAACGAAAATAGACTCTAGCTTTTCTCTGCACTGCAACTTGGTGAGGAGCTAGTAATTGGATTCCTTTACTAATTTCACTGCATATTTTTCAGCATTGTGAAAGGTGGTGATTCCTCCTGAAGCCCCTTTGGAGCTTATGGATTTTCCTTGGTAATTAAACCAATGAAGCCGAGATAGGGCCATAACCCCTTCATCATCCATTTTTGTCTCTTGGATCATCATAATGTCAGGTTTCTCAGATCTGATCATGATTTTAATAGCTTCCACTTTGCTTGTGCTCCCCAGACCTCTGCAATTCCAAGAGACAAATATCATTATTTCTTTGACATTTGAGGTCTTGCTCGAGACCTGCTATCCGCTCTTGATCCTCTGAAACTTCCGGTGTTTGGAAGTAGCTTGGTTTCCTCAATAATCATCTTCCTCCTGAGGTCAATTTCTTTTTCTACTTCCTGCTCCCTATTATGCCTATGCATTTTTCTTCCCCTTATGGATGGTGGTGGAGCCTGATCTGGTATTTCTTATGATCCTTGCGAAAAAGATTGGCCTGGAGACTCTACCCACATATTTGTTTTTTTTTAACCATAAATATCCAAGAACCGCCCGGGGAGGAAGATCCTGCGAGAGCATTCTCTAACCCATCCTCGCTGGCATTTGGAAGCGTGCTTGGTTTCGGATCCCCACCTTCTTCCATTTCTTCACCCTCTAGAGTGATATCTGCTACGGGGATTTCTCCCTCTTCTATATGAAGAGCTATGAATGGATTGTTGTTGTCCATATCCTTGGCAGTAGTAACCTGCTCCTTATTTTTTCCTGGTTGGTAATCATTGTTGACATTGGGAGAGTTATTCGGTGCCTTCTTCCCTCTTTTCACCTGTTGCCATCCTTCTTCTTGACTTTTCCCAGAATCATCTGTTGCTTCTTTAGGGAATATTTTGACAAGGTGCCCATATTCATGGCACTTTCTACACTTGAACTGTAGTTGCTCATAGTCGACCTTCTACAGATATTCCCATCCATCCATGAACATATTCACTTCTTCCAGCAAGCCTTTCTCTAAATCAACTTGCACATATATCCTTGCGCATGCGAATAATGGCCCCTTTGGCTCAACCTTGTCAATGTATTTTCCAAGGGTATTTCCAATGGATTGAAGGGTCTCATCATTCCAGTAATGAAAAGGAATATGTGGAAGGCAAACCCACACCGACACTACTAAGGGGATGTCTTTTTTAGGATCAAAGGATAAATTCCAGCAGTTTGGATAGAGGCCTCTCGGCCCCATGGAGTAAGGCTCGCTTCTAAAGATGAGATCCTTGTCATGTTTGTTCTCAAACAGGAAAACAAAATACCCTTTTCTGTAGAAGCAGTGTTGCATGCCTCGAGAGATCAAAGGCATACAGTTCTTCGAGATCCAATGATCCATGGTTTTTGGAGAGGGCCAGATCCTAGTGAATTGACCTATTAGACCCTTCTCACTAAAGGTAAGGGCCTTCATTCTTGAAGCGGCTGACATGATCTGAATGCAGGGGACGACTGGCCACCTCAACAATCTAGATGCTTGGCATTCAGACACCGAAGGAGGTGAGGAGTCAACCAAAGCTCAGAAGGCTACCTCTAAGAGGCATCTTTGCTCCTTTGGA
Source organism: Pseudotsuga menziesii (assembly GCA_001517045.1). NCBI lineage: Eukaryota > Viridiplantae > Streptophyta > Pinopsida > Pinales > Pinaceae > Pseudotsuga > Pseudotsuga menziesii. Next base: position 162,101 of record LPNX010065509.1, on the reverse strand, counting down.
GGGGGATCCAAAGGATCCATGAGCACTGATCAATATCAGACCCGATCGAGATTGGATCAAGCCACCACTGAATAGAAAACCCAGTGAAAGAATGGACAGGCCAGGAGCAGCACTCCTCACGTGGCAATAGGCTCCACACGCTCTCTCAAGTGAGCCTCCCAAACCTACCCTCGCAATCCCCACCGATGCAAGCAGGCTTGCACTCACCCTCATGATATGTTGTAGGCTCTCCTCACCCACGTGATCTGCTCCTGTAGGCACTCACGTGATCTGCTGCCAACAATTAGTATGGATTTTATAAGAGGCCTATTGAAGAGTTTTAAAAAACATTGCTACGATTTGACATCTAAAGAAGAAGATATTTTACTATTATAATATTTTTGATATTTCCCTTGTAAAGGTACTTTTAGATCTAAATATTGACTGGAAATTTGTCTTAGAAGGGTTGAAAACTCATCTCATTGGTTGGTGCCATTCTCCTTAATTGTCATCAATTTTAGGGTTGTTTGAAAGTGAATGCTTGTGCTTCTTTTGTTGGTGTTTTTTATTTTAATTTACGATAGTCCTAGTGTAGAAAATTATGGGGTTAATATCCAATGAACCTTCTAGAAAGAATATGAGGTTTATGAATTGTATCAAAGTGTCATTCCAATGAAATTTCCAACAACTAGGACCTAAATCTACGAGAAACAACACTGATTACACCAATTCAATCACAAACCACACTACCAAATTAAATCCAATGATAGTCCACATAATCAAGAGAAAAGATTAAAAAAAACCCATTACCTAAAACTTCAATCTAGAGACAATCCATGGAGTTTGACCAAACCGTTGAATTAAAGAGATCATAGCTAAGATACCTCTGAACCCAACCTCATTAGCATTTCCTTGCCAACTATTGAGGACTAGAAGTAGAATGAAAACCAAAAATCAAATCCTACGTTCTTCACCCTAATCCACCCCTTCAACTTAATTATAATTCTCTTCATGCGTAATAAGAGTCGAGATGGATTTAATACCCATCCTGTCACCTTAATCCATCTCCTCACAAAATCGAACAAAATCCTACACTGGCATCACCTCATTGCTCCACAGAATTGAACAAAAATGGATGTGCCAATCGCATGGCAGCCTCCAGCTCCCACGTAGGCTCTTCAGGACCGTAGTGCTCCCATTGCACCTTTACCTGCCCTATGGCATGGTTCCGGAGCATTGTGACCTTCCTGTCGAGGACGCGCTTTGGCTCGATTCAGAACTCTCCCTTGGGTTCAACCTGAATCACATCCCAATTTATCACATGGTTAGGATCATGTACCTATTTCTTAAGCAAGGAAAGATGAAACACATTATGAGCTCTAGTGCTAGCAGGCAATGCAAGTCTATATGCAACTAGCCCTATTCGTTTAAGCACTTCAAATGACCCACAATATCTCGGCAACAACTTGGCACAACTTCCAAGCTTCAAGGAACTCTTCCTTGCCGTCACTCTGAGGTAAACATGATCCCCAACACTGAAGTCTTTGTTCACCTTCTGCTTATCTACATAGATTTTCTATCTGTCCTAAGCTGCCTTTAGATTCTGCCTGATCATCACAACTTCCTATTCCATCTCCTTGAGCAATTCTGGCCCAAGCACAATCCTGTTCACTGGATTATCCCATGTCGCTGGTGTCCTACACCTTTTGCCGTACAAAGCTTCATATGGACTCATCCCCAAGGATGCTTGCTGTCCATTGTTATAAGCAAAATCTACCAGGTGTAAATAATCTTCCCACTTGGCTGGTTTGTCCGTCACATACATGCAAAGCATGTCTTCCAACACCCAGTTAACTCTCTCGGTCTGTCCATCGGTCTGAGGATGGTAGGCTGAAATTCAACTTTGTACCTAAATATGCAAACAACCCCTTCCAAAAATTGGAAGTTAACTTGACATCTATGTCAGAGACTATCGCTTTAGGAAATCCATGCAGTTTGAAAATCTCCTTCATGAATATCTTTTCAATGTCATCAGTCTTATGCATAGACTTAACCGGTATAAAAGGTGTTACCTTTGTCAACTTGTCCACCATAACCATGATGGAATCATGTTGTCTCCAAGTCATCGGCAACCCTGTAATGAAATCCGTGGAAATAACATCCCATTTCCATTCCGGAACTGGAAAAGGCTGCAACAAACCTGCGGGATGTTGATGATCAACCTTTACCTGCTGACATTTCATACACCTTGAAATATATTCAACCATGTCCTTTTTCATTCCTTGCCAAAAATACTGCTTTCTGGCTGTAGCAATCGTCTTCTGATATCCTAGGTGACCAGAGTATGGAGCTTGATGGATCTCATCCATAACAACTCTCCTCAGATCTGCTCTATTCAGAATATAGATTATGCCTTTATAAGTAAGAACTCCATCTTATTCCAATTTATATTCCTCATACATCTTCTCAAGACTCTGCTGTTGTAACTTGTCTTTTACCTGCTCGTACAATTCATCTCCAACAGTATGATTAACAATCTGTTGTCTCAAATCTGACTGGAAAATACTAACATATGCCACATACATTTCCTACACCTTCCTACTGAGTGCATCAACTACATTATTCTATTTTCCCTTTATGTGCTTTATTTTGAAATCAAAATCACATAAAAACTCTAGCCATCTAGCTTACCTAGCATTTAACGTTGGCTGGTCAAACAAGTACTTCAGACCACAATGGTCTGTCCTTAGCACAAATCTTCTGCCCATTAATTAATGCCTCCACATCTTGAGAGCATGTACTATGGCTGCAAGCTCTAGATCATGAGTGGCATAGTTCTTCTCATGATCCTTCAACTTTCTTGACTCATAACATATCACGTGGTTGTCCTGCATAAGGACTCCTCCAAGCCCTTGTCCGCATGCGTCAATACACACCACAAAATCTTTTTCTGGATCTGCAACTTTCAAGACTGGTGCACTTGTGAGAAGATTCTTCAACCGTTGGAAGCTTTCTTCACACTTTGATGTCCATTCAAACTTTATACCCTTCCTTTTGCAAGGGAGTGACGACATGCGCAACCTTGGAGAATCCTTCAATGAATCTCATATAATGTCTTGCAAGTCCCATAAAAGATCTTACATTTGTCACATTCCTTGGAGTAGGCCAATTCAAAATGGCTTCAATCTTCTCAGGGTCTACTGATATACCCTCTTCTGAGATAATGTGACCCAAATATTGAATTCTATCTCTATAGAAGTCACACTTGCTCAACTTTGCATACAGCTTATGCTCCTTGAGCAATTGCAATGTTAACGTCAAATGTTCTTCACACTCTTCCTCATTCTTAGAATAAACAAGAATGACATCAAGAAAGACAAGAAAAAATTGTCCAAATACCTGCTAAAGACACTATTCATAAGGCACATAAATGTAGCCGGTGCATTTGTGAGGCCAAAATGGTACAGTACAAACTCATAATTCCCATACCTTGTTTTGAAGGTTGTCTTATGAATGTCTTCATCATTGATTCTTACCTGATGGTAACCAGATCTCAACTCAATCTTGGAAAATACCTTTGCTCCTCTCATTTGATCAAAGAGGTCATCAATCCTAGGCAAAGGATACTTGTTCTTCACAGTGACTTTTTTCAGCTGTATGTAATCAATACACAACCTGAGTGTACCATCTTTCTTCTTTACAAATAGAACTGGTACTCCCCAAGGAGACACACTTGGTCTGACATATATCTTTTCCAACAACTCTTGCAGTTTCATCTTTAGCTCTAGAATTTATGGTGTGTTCATCTTATAGGTTGTCTTGGACACTGGTTCCACTCTTGGCACAAGTTCGATTGTGAAATCAATGTCTCTCTTTGGAGGAAGCCTTGGAATCTAATCAGGCAACACATCCCTGAATTCCTACAACACATGAAAATCCTCCAACCTAGGAGCTTCATTCTCTGTTTCTTCCAAAATATGGGCTGCATACAACTGGCAACCTTTCCTATAGAATTTCTTCAGCTGCATTGCTGAAGCCTGCCTTACTGAAATCACCTTTGGAATTCCTTTCACACCTCTTGGGTTCCCTTCTTCATCCATGCATTCAAGAGTCTTATGATAACAATCAAGCTTTACTTTATGAGCTTCTAACCAATCCATTCCAATGAGGACATCATAGGAACCAAGTGGTAGAACATTCATATCTACACAAGTAACCAATCCATTCATAACCAATGGAAATTTCTCCACCACTTCACTAATCCTTCTCTTAGTTCAAGTGGCTAGCTAAACTAACCAAGATTTGTTATGCTTTACTTTCTTAAAAGCACAAATCTCCACTACTCTAGGAGTAATGTAACTGTGAATAGAACCATGGTCAATCAAAATAGAAACAGATTGCTCAACAATCTTACCTGCAACTTCAACCACAGTTTACTGGTGATCTTCCTGGCGGTCCTCCAGTGCTGCATAGATCCTAGGAATGGCTCTTGCTACTTAACCCATTGTTTCTGCCTCTTGAATGTTGTAAGCTGGCCTTGCATTCTCATTCTCAAATTGACAATTCCTGCACATGTGGGGTCCTCCACATTTCCAACATTGGAGTGGTCCTTTGTTCTGTTGTGGCTCTTTAGGCTTTTCTCCCATAGCTTTGACTGGATGCTTCTCAGCTTGTGACAGTTGCTTCCACTAATTCCTAAAGTTAGAAGGTTTGAAACCTTTATTCCTTTGATCAAACTTCTCGATCCTTTTATACTTCCATGTCTTCTGGTAATCAGGATTTCCTTTTCTTTTCTCATAGCAACACTTATCCTTCCATATTGCTTCTTCCAACATTCTCAGTTCATAAAACTCAACTTTGTCTTTGTAAGACTGAGGCAATCCACTCAGAAAATGTAGGATCTTCACCTTTTCATATTTGATGCACCTGACATATCTTAAAAATTCCAAGAGCTTATTTGCATACTCTTCCATGGTCTGTTGTCCCAATCTTAGCTCATGGAACTCCTTAATCTTGTCATCATAATACCTGTTAGAGATGTATTTCTGCTTGAAATACTTCTTGAACTGCTTCCACTTAAGCCTTCTTTCGCTAATCCTCTTTACCTGTCTGAGGTGCTCCCACCAAATGGATGCCCTTCCATTCAGATTGAATATGGAAACCCTTTCCTTCATGTTTCTTGAATAGTCCTGAACTTGGAAATACTTCTTTATCTCAAGAATCCAAGCTTCAGCTTCTTGTCTAGACTTTACTTCACCATCAAACGTAGGAGGTTTAACCTTCTTGAATTCATCTCGAGAGCGATCCTTGTGGTGCCTCTTTCTCTTGCTTTTACTAGAAGAAGAGCCCAAATTCCCACTAGACTCTTTTGAGTTAGATGACCCACTAGAAGACCTTCTTCTTCTTCTGGTACTACTCTTACTGCCTTCAGGTTTTGTTGTACCATGCCTAGAGTCCATCTTTCTTTGCAAGTCGGTCAAAATTTGCAACATAGTAGCATTCAACTGATGCTACTCTTCCTGGGATTTAATCAAGCTTCTCATGGTAGCTGCAACGTCTGGCGGAGTCTCTTGAAATCTCCTTCCATTAGACTCTATATCATCAATTCCAAATCGGACATTTTCCCCCATTGCATCTCGTGCATGCTCGTAGGAATTCCGTGCATCATATCTGCAATGGGTTCTCATGGCTGAACCACAACTTACCTTACCAAACTGCATTACCTGGAACATTGCCTTGGAAAGTGGCTATGATTCTACAAAATGTGTTAATACATACAACTGTTAGCCACATAACATTCAAATGAATTATACATTACTTACCTTTACTTGGAAAAATCATACATTGACAACTTTGTCAAAACATAACATTTTCTTTCCCAAAGAATGAATGTCTGAAGGGGATGACGGGGGTCAAGGGGGCTTTCCTCCTTGTGGATTCGGTGGGTTGAGGGCAACGCCCTTGTTTTTTTTTTTTTTGGTAAATACTTCGAATTCATGCAATCTGGTGTATAAACGGGCTACCATTTTTTCATCTTTCTAGCCCTGCATACCTCACTGAAAAACCCTGCTGAATTTCTCTGATTCGACAAAATTTTCACCCGCTTCATCGAAAAAATCTTAGACTTTCACCCGCTACAATGGCTCGATCCTCGTTTTTCATCCGCCGTAGCGGCTCCATCTTCATTTCTCACCTGCCGCCGTAGCGACTTCAACTTCTTTTTCTTTCCACCATCATTGCAGGTCATTATTCTTTTTCTATCCGCAACTACCGTCTTCTTCTTCGCCTGTCGTCCGCCGCCTCATCGGCTTAGACTTCTTCTTTTACCCACCATCGTTGCAGCTCGAACTTCAACTTCTGGCTGCCGCACACCGGCTCATATTTTGTTCCCCATCCGCCACCGTAAGGGCTTGTTTATGGGAAATCAGGTCGTCGTTGTAGCTCTAAAACCATCTTTCACCCACCGCACATCAGATCCGAGTCAAACTTACACCCGTCGCGTAGCGGCTCGAATTTTGTCTCCTGTCCGTCATCGTTGCGGCTCATTTGAAAATAGCCACGTGCCGTGCTAGTAAAAGGGAACAACACAACTATTGTTGTGGCTCTTCTTCTGCCTCCTCAGCCGCTACAATGGCTCGGCTTGGGGCTTTCTCAACTGCCAAGGAGGTTTTCTGATACTTAGAAAATTTTCAAAGAAAAAATTCTTCTATCTGCCGCTGTCATTGGAATACTCATAGGGGTTGATTCCGGTCTCTGATAACTGCTCGACTCAGCCCATTGAGGCCCACTGCTGCAACCTTGGGCTCTGATACCAAGCCGTCACGTCCCCAACCCTTAGCCCGATGGAGAGGATGCGACTAACATACATAATCCCCGGAAACTACTACGCCCCATGAACATAATATAAAATGACAGTGAAATAAAAAACATACATGTGCATATGTGTAATTCATCAAACATACATCAGAAGCAAACTACATTCATTCACCCAATAATCATTCATAAATAATACAGTTGCAAGGATTTAAGCACAAGAATACTTATCTTCAGGAAAGCTTGTCCCACAACCAGCTATGTCACTCCAACATTCCACCCAACCATAGGCCAATGCGCTCATCAAACTCTCAGTAACACTGCCACCTTCGAGCTGGGCATGATTCCACAAGGGATAAGGGGAAACTTGCAGGATCATACGTAGCCAAGGATACCCACAATACATAGCCAAGCCAACGTACTTGGGTTTATCAGACTATCAAGAGATGGAAACGCTGGATGCTAAGCTAGTGGGGTCAATGAAGAGCTGAGGACACCTGCACCAGAGATAGCCTGGCTTCTATAACATCCACACACACCCAACACAAGGAATCATCCCCTTCTCTGCTGCACAGTCCCTCAGGCCATGTCTTCCCTTCCAGTGCTATTCATGGGGTGTAGAGAAGAAATCCAGCCCTCTAGCTTTGCTCGTGAGGCCGCTACAAACACTCGGTTTATCAAGCACGCTCAGGGTCCACTTCCACTCCCAAACAATTCAAGGACCAACCACTGTGCACACACAACCAAACACAACAATTCACAGCTTCGGGATTTAAAGACAACACCATAGAGCAAAATCGAATTGGGTAATACACAACTCAGACTGAGCAGAATGACTCCAGATTCGTTCTTGGCCCTATCATGGCCAAAACGACTCAACAACAACCCACAACAACAAAAAATTCGTGGGGAAACCAGCAACGATCTCTTAGCTGTGTGAGGGGAAGAATACGACCTACGTGAAGGTGGATTCACCTACACATACCCACAATCGTGAAGGGTAACTACACACACAACAATTTGGGGAAGGGAGAACTGAACCAGGTGTGAAGGAAAAATGTGAATGCCTGCCTATGTGAGGAGAGAACCCAACACTCTGCATGAGTGTCAAATGCCTTCCTACTCTACCCGCATGGGGACTGAATGTGCCCTCCATGGAGTACGCGTGTGGTCAAAGGACTGATAGCCCTTCCAACCCCACGACTGCCCATGGATACGTTACCCAAGGGTAATAACTGCCCAACCAATTCCTGCAGGATTAAAAACGTTTGGTGGATGAGACAAGGAAGGGTGAATAAGACAAAAAGGTTGGTTGGAAACTAGATGGTTTCATCACTTGACACTTGGCTGTTCCCCAATGGCTCCTAAGGGTTAGACATCCCCCGCCTTAACCTTAGGAAATCATGCCCTTTTCATTATTGTTGCATTGACATAGCTGGTTGTGGGTATTTTAATTAATTTTTCATATGTACATGGTGTTCAATATTATAACATGCTTGGATAGCACAAAATACCATCGGCATCGCCGAAACATAATACGACAATCAATGGTGGGGCATTTTCCTATAGCTCCACACCATGATCCATTACAATATATATACATCATATACACTTAATGCAAACGGAGTCAAAATCGGGATGTTACAATATCTATTGATGAATGGATATTATTGGCCCAACTAAATTTTTTGTGCACGCAATGTGTAATTCTTTATGTTCTTTGCTTTATATTTATTATGTATATTCGGTTTATGTAGGATTAATATTGCCTTATAAATCTATGTTGTGGTACTATGAACAAAGAAAATCATTGGCTTATCCCTACAATTGACCCTCCTTATTCTACATAGATCTTGGTTGTGCTTTGGGTGAGACCTTCTCCTTCGAGTGATTGAAAAATGCCAGCACACAAGATTACAACAGTGCCCTTTGTTGGCCCTTGCATAAGGAACCTTGTCTATATATTGCACCAACAATGGTTATGTTGTTAGTACCTTGTTTCTAATAGGATGTATAATTGCATGGATGCACTGGCGTCAACAAGACATGTTCAGTATTGGTGGTATAAGAGATTTAAAGATTTTGTAGTATAAGAATCAAAACTACAAGGGTATGATCCATCGAAGCTGAGAGAACACATCCTTTACAGAGGATCGATATTAGAATAATACAAAGTCTTGTGGTTATACTTCCTTGTAGCATCATCCTAGTGGATAAAAAGACTTTTGGAAGCTCCAGAATATCGCAACCGACAACGAAGAATTATGTAGTGGACTCAGAGAGACCTTGTACTGTTGCATTAATTGAATACCTTGCTAACTAGGGCTATTGATTTTTGGGTAGAAAACACTCTAACCATGTACATTACAAAATTTACACTGAGAAAAAACCAAGATATATATAAGGCTAAGGAAGAGCTCAAGATGGGAGCAAGAGGTAGACTGTTGAAAGAGGTTCCATTGTGGATTCGAAAATGGATGGTTGAATATTCTTACCATTGAGATGGATTAGAATGGAGGATTAAAACCCTCACACATATGCGGGAATGGTCAAGGTGATGTTTCTACATTTCAGAAGGTAGAAGCTTGATATAATGGGGGAGATATGTTAGTAATTTCAGGGCTGATCATGGAGAAAGAAGAGTAGAAATATGTGAATAGTGGTGGAAGACACAGGTGCGAAACGCAAAGAAGACAAGTGTGCAACTAGAAGAGGAATTGCATAATGGAGAAAGTAGTGAGGTAAGGGAGAGTGAGTTACAACACATGAATAAGAGAGAGGAATTGGTAGGATCATGGTTAAGAGTGAGAGGAATATAGGTACATGATGGCCCCATAAGAGGAATTTGGGGAGAAGGGACAAGTAAGGAGAGGGACTTTGAATTTCAACTACAAAGTAGAGGATTTCCATATCAGTCACCTGATCCATCCTTGGATGAAGTTGCAAAACAATCAAAGTTATCATAACCTACGGAAAATGAAAAAACCTTAGAAAGAGAACCCCCCATTGTCGCAGAAGGAGATACTATAAGTAATAGTAGCAACATGCCTTTGACTCCCCCCATACAGCCTCACAAAATTTGGCAACCTATTCTCAACACCTTGTTTTATAGTTACCCTGGTATAGTTAGACGATTAGTAGTTCTACTAGTTTGCAGGTTGGTTCACTAGTAGGTGGAAGTAGTAGTAGTTATCCACATGTTAGAAGTAATATTATGGCTCAACCTTAGCCTTAAGGATTTGTGTTGGTAGGACCCCCAATTGCTACAATGGCTAGAGTACAAGCAGGACCACGTATGAAAGGAAAAGAATTTTGGGGAATAAGAGGTGAAGCTTATGCAGAACATCATTGGTTTCATTAGGAATCCATTTGGAGCTCCATAGGGACCCCTTAAACATCAAATCTCATTAAATTTTAGACCACATTCCATACAAGAGCCCTGCAATGGTGTATGAAGTTGATCAAACAACGAGATGCAAATGCACCATCCCTTACTCTAGCAGAGATAAATAGATTATTCTTAGATGAATTTTCATAACTCGAGTCAGAACAACAAATCAAAATCACATAACTAAGGGAGATTGACCAAATGCAAGGAGAATTCACCTTGTATTGTGCACAATGATTCAAGGATGTATTGGCTAAAATCTCGTTCCTCGTACATGATTCCCACCACAATGAATGGTTTATTCAAGGATTATTGCCACTAAATTAGAATTCCCCTATAGCAAGTTGTGGATTCACTTTGAACTACTTTAGAGAAGGTTATGAATATTGAATCCCTGGATAATTACCCAATTGACATCGTGACTAGAACATCATCATCTATAGTGGATTTATCTCAAGTACAAAGTCAATTTATTGCTCTAACTAAAAGGAATCAAGAGATGACCATACAAAAACCAAATCGAACTCAAGTATGGAACACAAGGTTTATGATAGAAGGCCATCATGTGTTATAATGTCTTGGGATGAGGGGAGGAATAACCCTATATAGAGGACTATCCCCCGGTGGTCAGAGTGTAATTTCTAGGAAAGTCCCTATAGTAAAATTGCTTCATTCAACTGAGTATCCCATGCATCTAGATCCATAAATCTCTTCTCTGAATTACTAATGTGATATTTACAAAGCCTTTGGACATTCACCACGACTTTTCTTGATCTTGCAAAAATATTTTTCTGTGACAAATATAGTATATTGTGAATTTTATAGATCTATAATACATGATACCGATAAATGTAAGGAAATGGGATTAGACATCTGGCTCAAGATTGTACCCACCATATGAGACCATGGTGTAACTATTACAAAATGAACACTCACACTACTGAAGAATGCCTAGAGCTTATCACAAAGTGGGAATATGTGTAAGAGGACTGGCAAAGCTAACCAACTTTGGACAACAACAAGACTCTAGTCTGGCAGAATTTGTTGTTAACAAAAGGTGAGAAAGAATGGGAGATCAAAATAGGCCAAATTCACTGGTGATAAGAAAAGAAACCCCACGAACGATGAAGTACAACCCAATATTTAACTCCCCGGTTTTAACCCCATTTTCATTAAAATTTATATGATGTATATACTGTAATTAATCATGGTGTGGAGCTATAGGAAAAAGCCCCACCACCGATTTAGCGTTTTATGTTTCGGCAATTAAAATCATTGTCGATGGTATTTCGTGCTAGCCGACACATTATAATTTTGGACATCATGAAAATATGCAATTTAATTAAAAACCCACAACCAGCTATGTCAATGCAACAAATAAAGAGTGGGGGCATGATTTCCTAAGGATAAAGGGGGGGGATATTCAAACCTTTGGGCCAATGGGGAAAATCCAAATGTCAAAGGGAGAACCCATCAAACTATCAACTACCTTTCTTGTCTTATTCACCCAATCATTTATTACTTCCAGAAATTGGTTGAGCTGGTTATTGCATGGGATGGGCAAGGTATGGTAGCCCAAATTCGAATTGGAGAAGCCATCAGTTTTTGGGAAACACAATTTTGACTTATGGGGCAAGTTATTGCCCAAAAATGTTGCCCATTCCCTCAGGAATTCACGTTGTTGTCTTCCCCACATTTTTGGATCTCCTGGCATTCTGCATTCACATTTTTTATAGTGTTCTTCATTTTTCCCATGGCTGGGAAGTGTTTTTATTAATGTTCAGTGGCTGGGATCACTCCTGGGCGTTTTGTGTTGTTTCCACATCTCCACGATTGGGGAATTTCATGTTTTCAATGTTGTACAACCAATGGGGGACAGAGCCACAAATTTAGAGACCGAGGGAGCCGATTTTTCCCACGTGAAGCCATAGAACGATTCTGGAAATCAAATTTTTATCAGCTGTTTTACCCAATTGTCGTTTACATTTTTGGTTGAAAAAGGTTTTTCCTCAAACCCAGTGTTAGCACTCCAGGAAACTCGTTTAGGTTGTAGTTCGAGGATGCTTGGTAACTTAAATGTTTTTAATGGTTTTTCTAAATGGATCAAATCAGATGACCTAAAGGACCTCACACACTCAATACATGCATAAAAATCAATAAAAAGATAAGGCTTCTAACCACCCATGTTCAGAGGGTTGATAATAACATGAATAAATGGAGAACTTACTATGCTAGCAAATTCATATATAAAACAATCACATATGAATGTCTAATCATAATAATGAAAAATACTTGTAATTCAACTCATCAACACATAGATAGGATGACAACTATATGGCATTGGATAAAAAGAATAAACCTGAATCAGACATTCAAGCACAAGTGCATAACATAAAACATATGGAAGCTGAACATATAATGGCAAAAGAGCTTATATTAAATGATGAATAACATGAGAAGCTTGATAACAATAAGGGTCTAAAAGTCTCCAAAGTCGAACCTTTACTTCAAAATAAGTCTTAGGCTTTATAGCCTTTACAAAAATCTTTAGATCCTAAAATGTTGGATCTGATTTACTAAAAATAGATAACATAATTGTTTTGCAAAAATTTAGGTCAAAAACCCTAATTTAAGTGCTAGTCTATCTAACTCTAACACTTTGTTCACTCATTGAACTCTTTGATAACAGTAGTAATCACTGAAGTAGAGCTATAACCTGTTATCTGATAGATAAGCCACGGTTTGTAAAAAATAGGTAGGGTTTGTGGCCCATTTCTCCTTGATCACACCTTCAAAACTGGAATAGACCTCCTCCACTGGTACTTTTCATCAATTTTCAGCTTCATAATTCACCCTTGAGGTGTTTGTATCCGCCAAAACTAGTTATGTGTGTAAACCTATCTTTATGCACCCTTTTGTGCTTTCGGTGGTTAAGGAAGCAGAATCCTGGGTTTGTTAGCTACCGAAAGCTATGCTTTCGGTGGCTAATGAACAGTTGCTGCATTTGCCTAAGCCACCGAAAGCCCTGTTTTCTGCAAAATTTTATTGGCCTTTAAATCAACCTTTTAGAGCTTTTACCTCTATCCTTCTGGTATTTCTTCAATTTGCATAGGATTTGACATAGCAGCAGCATCATGAGCTACCTCAAGATCCTAAAAGCTTGATGCTACCTCTGCTAGGGTTTCTAGTGCAAAGTGATATTGAGAGATAGGGTTTGAGTTGGAATTCTTCATCTGCAACTTCAATAGTCTGATCATCCTATACAGCCTGGTGTTGTCCTTCATAAATCTCATATTTCTCCTTTTCAGCATGGCATACATCCCTCTCATTTCTAGAATAGAATTGTGCAACTCGGTATTTCTCTTGGTTAATATTGCATTACTATTATTTTTATCTCTCTGTCTAAGACCTCTAGTTCATGTATTTTCTCTAGTAGATGGTTGACTCTCTGAGACCTAGGTTTGCTTGAGGATGTCTCTGCCAATGGCTCATCTTGACCTTCCCTTGGTGTTGGTGAGGGAAAATCCCCATGTTCTGCTGCAACCTCCTTGGTTAGGTCAACTTCCTGTTCCTGTTCTTCTTCTGAATCTAAGTAGGGTAGGTTAAGTATATTTTCACTTTGTGCTGGGGCCTCCTTCTCCTTTCCACTGAAGTCCATATTTCTTTTGGCTTGGTTGGTTTTAGAAGTTGGAGAAGGCTGATCCATTGTCACTGGTGAGATAACCCTCCTTTTCCTCTTTCCACTCCTAGGAGTGGTGGATTTCTTTGAAGGGGACTTTCCTTTGTCTTCTGGCTGTAAGCCTATTTCAAACTCATTCTAGAATAAGAAATATGTCCATGCCATGTTTGTCCTTTGTATCAATTCTTGGACAATGAGTTGTATCATACCATGGTGAAATAACCTTCCTGCGATTTTAGTGGGCTGGGCCTTGACCTGGTGTGCCATCTTGGTTAGGTTCTTATGGGGGTAGAAAGGTAAGTTTAAAGGGTTCCTTCGTGTAAAATGATTCATCAATTTGAAGTGGTATATCTTCACCCTATTATACCTGCCTTCACAGGTTATATAAACAGGGATTGCTTTCAATAATTGTTGCCACCTCTCTTCTAGCCAGGTGGATGGAATGATTTTCTTCCATACTACTTCTTTATGTTCAGGTTTTAAGTATGACCTAAATTCCACATCCTTAGTAATGGTGGTTTTGAACCATTTCTCCCCAGTTCTTGGGAGTTCTGTTACTTCTACAATTAGGGTTTCATCAACTTGGAACTCTTCTTTGCCTATCACCGCCTTAGAGTCATCAAAAGAAAGAGCAAATGCTTCTGCAACTTGCTGGTGTGAACCCTAGATTTTCTCACAGAACCTGTAACAGCCTACCTCTTTGAATAATTGGCAAACTTTTGGATGTGACTCAAGATAGATGATGTCACCTAATTCCTTTCTGAGGGCAAGTCCTCCTCCTTTCTTCATCTCTGGATTGTGCTTCTAGTACCTGCAATAACCAAAATTTGAATTTTGTGAATGGGATTAGCGTGCTGGTTTCAGGGGTGGTTTGGAGTAGTGAGGATGCATGCAGATAAATGTGGAGTGTACTGAGGATATGGTGTTGATTTTGAGGGGTTAATCAATCGATTGGTACTTGAGTATAATGATGGTAGACACTGGTGATAACCACGAGACGGTCAGTATGACGATCATCTTTAACGGGAACCTGATGTTTCATGATGGTTCAATTGCAGTTGTGGGACAGATGGAGGGTAGGCTAGGGTTTTGGTCTCTATCAGTCAATTCGGTTCAATAACGACCCTGCATTTACCAACTAATGATTTTCTGTAGTCCCCCAGTCTTTTCGGCGATGAAGCGCTAGACCATGATGTGCCTCATGCTGACCGTGTTTGATTTTGATGGATAAGATAACCATTTTTCCTCTTTTGGCCTTTTCGGAGGTTAAGGGAATCTTAGGTCTTTTTGGTGGCTAACGAACCATTGGCATGTTTGCCCAAGCCACCGAAAGCTTCCAGTTCAAAATTTTATCCAAACACGTATTTAATGAGCTTTCGATGGTTTATGGCTTCCAGGATTGAACTGTTAAGCTGCCAAAAGCTGGGCTTTTCGGTGGCTAATGAACTGTTGGTAAGTTCTCCTAAGCCACCGAAAGCCCCCTTTCCAAAATTTTATTAAAAACGATGTCAACAGGATTTCGGTGGTTAACGTAGTCTCGAGTCCAAATCATTAGCCACCAAAAGCTGGCTTTTCGGTGGCCAATGAACTGTTGAAAAGTTCGCCTAAGCCACTGAAAGCTAAACTTTCAAATTTTCTTGAAAAACAGAACACCGGGCATTCCAATTTTGTTAATCACTCAAACATCTTTTATAATATACCCTGAAATCTTCACTAATACAAAAAATAAATTGTCTGAGTTTGACCTATTGAAAATTAATTATTTAGGAGATAATACCCATAATTTTGTATCTTGCTGTGTGTGCATATTTTGCTTGATTTGAACTAGTTGGGAGGGGAATTGGGTCTGAACTAGCTTGATAAACCTAGTTTATGAAGGAACCTCTGAGTTTCACTAATATGAAAAAATAAATTGTCTCATTTTGACCTATTGAAAATTAATTTATTTAGGAGATAACATCTGGCTCCTACTCAGGGATGGGAACTTCCAAGTGAGGTCCCAAGAACCCCATACCAAAATGCCTTTCATGGCATCTAGTAGAGAATCTGCGGTGAGAAGATTTATTGTTGACGTTTCGAACTAAGCATGGTTCATCTTTAGGCCTTGTCCTAAAGATGAACCACGCTTGGTTTGAAACATCGACAATAAATCTTCTCACCGCAAATTCTCCATTAGATGCCATGAATCCTCACTGCGGAATATCAGCTAACCTCAAAATGCCTTTCTTGAAAAAAAATAAGAATTAAACCTACCTTCTACTTTTCCAATGGGCATGGAGTTTATTTTGTAAGCAAAAACAATCAACTAAATAATATTTTACAATAACAAGGCCTTAAACCTCAGATGAAATAGAGTTTCAAAAATAGCCCATTTACTGGGCCACCAGACACCTCCTCTCCTTCCAGATTTTGCAATTTGAAGGTGTTGTTCTGCTGCACCTGAGCTATCACAAAAGGGCCTATCCACAGTGAGTCAAACTTTCCATGCTTTCCCTTGTCTTGCCTGAAAGTATCCCATTTGAGGACCCAATCTCCAACCTGAAAGTTGTCTACCTTTGCCCTTTTGTAAAAAATAATCTTGATCTTCTTTTGATGAGCTTCTGACCTTTCCATCACCTGTTCCATGACTTGCTGCAACTCCACCAATTCAAGCATCCTCCTCACCATGTCATTTGGTTCATCCTGTTCCTCCTGAAATAATTTTGCAACTAGCAAAATCAAGTAAATGGGAAAAATGGCCTCAGTACCATAAACCAACTTGAAAGGAGAAGTCCCTATGGATCTCTTGTCAATCACTCTATCAGCCCATAGAGCAAACTTTATCTTAGAATCCCAGCTTTTATTATTATTCTCCAATAGTTTTCTAATGATCCTGACTAGGCTTTTGTTGGATGACTCAGCAAGGCCATTGCCTTGAGGGTAATAGGAAGTGGAATGCACCAACTGAATGCCCATTGACTCACACATGTTAACCAATGCCCCGGCTTTGAAAGCTGGTGCATTATCAGTCACTAGACTTACTGGGCAGCCAAACCTGATAAAGATGTTCTCATATAAAAACCTCATGATGACCTGGTGAGTGGCATTCCTTGTAGCGACTGCCTCTATCCAATTGGTGAAATAGTTTGTGGCTACTAGGATCCATTTGTGTTCACCACTTGATGAAGGATTGATCTCACATATGAAATCAAGACCCCACTGCTAGAAAGGACCATTCACTACAATAGGTCTGAGGGGCAAGGATCTGAGCTGTTGCTTCCCTATGAATCTTTGGCACTTGTCACAGGCTCTCACAAAGGTACACACATCAGAGAAAAGAACAGGCCAATAGTACCCAGCCCTCAGAATCTTGTGGGTTGTGGTCTTCCAGTAATTATGGCCTCTACATGTGCTTGAATGAAACTGATGCATGACTTGAATTGACTCTTCTTTATCTAAGCATCTCAACAAAACACCAGATAGATCTTTCCAATACAACAGTTTATCAATTACACAAAATTTAACAGACTTAAGCTTAAGAGCTCGTGCCTGATTTAGAGTGCGTCCAGGAGGAACTTCTAAATTTTGCAGGAAATGAATAATACCTGAATACCACTCACATGAGGACAAGTTTTTAGCTACTAGTTGACTGTCATTCTGCTCCTGAATTGCCTCTGCTGCTATCTCTGTCTGCAGGTTAGCTGAAGTTATACAAATGAAATTCATTCCCAAAAGATCACAATTTTCTTTAGCCATGAGTTCAGCTAGACATTGGCCTTTCACTAGCTTGGTGGGTTTTACTTCTATGTAAAACTCAATAAGCTTGGCAATCCATTTAGCTCTCTTTCCATCAATGTCAGGTTGGGTGAATACATCCTTTACAATAGCTGAAGGGACATAGGCAAGGACTTTTGCATGTAGAATGTAAATCCTGAAGGCTTTCAGTGACTTGATGAGAGCATAATCATGCTTTTCAATAGGGTCATACTCCAGTTCAACATCCCTCAATGTCTTGTTGAAAAAGGCAATGTGGTGATCAAGGCATTCATCATCTTTTTCTAACAGCACTGCTGCCACTGTGTCATAGGATGCAAAGGAGAAAATGTAGAAACCCTTGGTGTAGTCTGGACTAATCAGAGTGGGAGCTTCCATGATAGCCTTCTTGATGTCTTCAAAAGAGCTTATTGCTTGCTCTGTCCATTTGATTTCAGCTTCCTTCCTCAACATAGAGGTTATGTGCTTTACCAACTCAAAAAAGTTTGGGATAAACCTCCTGAAATTTTTTATCTTACCCAGAAATGACTGAATATCCCTTTTTGACCTAGGCATGGACAACTTCTGGATTGCTTCAACTCGAACATGATCAATCTTCACACCTTCAGCTGAAACTATGTGACCTATGAGTTTACCCTCACTGAGTGAAAATTGAGACTTCTTCGGGTTCAGTGATATCCAAAATTTTCTACATTTTAGAAACACCCTCCTCAAATGCTGCAAATGTTCTTCATGGTTGTTGGATTAAATAGTAAGATCATCAAGGTATATGAGCACAAATTTGTCTTTCAATCCTACAAAAGCTAGGTCCATGGCCCTATGAAAAGTGGCCCTAGCATTCATCAGCCCAAATGGAATTTTGGCATACATGAAGGTGCTCCAGGGAGTGGTAAGCAGTTTTTTCTTGGTCATCAGGGTGCACAACAACTTGGTTGTATCTAGAGAAACCATCTAGGAATGGCATGACACTATCCCTTGAGACTCTTTGCAACAGATGCTCCATCTTGGGTAATGGATAACTATCTTTCTTGGAGCTTCAGGTTCCTAAAATCCACACATAACCTAATCTCACCGTTCTTCTTCCTTACCACTACTAAATTTGCAATCCATTTGGAATACCTAAGGGGAATTATGATTTTGGCTTTAAGGATCTTTTGGATCTTTTTTAATCATAGGAAGTAGGAGAGGACTGATGGATCTCAACTTCTATTTGAAAGGGACGGTGTCCTTCTCTAGGGGAATCCCATGTTGGATGATACTAGTGTCATAGGTTTTCAGGTCACCGTATTCCCAGGAAAAGATATCAGCAAACTCTTTCATCAGGCTACAAAATTTTGAACTCTGATTAGCAGTCAACTCAGTGGATAGATTTTTGGGTTTTGGATGACTTTGGATACCTATGTTTTTCTCTTGGACAGTAGGATCCTTCTCCTTCTTGGTAGGTTTGAAAGGGACATCATTATGATCAAAGAGCTCTTCCAGGGGTACCAGGCCCCGAGGTATATAATTACTAGGTAACTAAACAATGTTCTAATCACCTACTTTATCTTTTAACTTGAGCTTTTGGGATTCTTCCATATTTAGGTTTTCTTGGTCAATATGCATATCAGAGAATTCATCTACTACCTGAAGGAATTTATTAAGCTCATCGTCATTCTCAAAAACCTTCCAAAATTTAACATTATCAGGTAGGGATGGTCTGTACTTGACTTGGATATCATAGCTCAGTTTCGGAGGTAAAGGGGGAACAAACAGAATTACAGAGACACCAAGGGAATCAGCCATATAGTTCATAGCCTTAGGCATGTATGAGAGTTTAAAAAACATGAAAGATTCCCTGAGTTTCCATACCTCATCTCTGTATGCCTTCAATCTGACATTCTTTGCTTGAAAAGTATTGTTCACCTGCTGTATGATGAGATATGCATCTCCAAATATCTTTATGCACATGATTCCCATTTGTTTAGCAGCCTTCACTCCCAGCAGCAACGCCTCATATTCTTCTATGTTGTTAGTAGTCTTGAAATCCAGCTTATAAGACAAATGTATAGTTTCTTTTGAAGGAGAAATCAGGACTATTCCTGCACCTGCTGAAGCTTGATTACTGGCCCTATCAAAAAACATGCTCCAGATAGAGATGGTTACTTCCTCAGGTGGCTGATAGGTAGGCTTTGTGAGTTGTATGGATGTTGGATGGGAATCATCTATCTGCAGGATGCATGCCCCAAAGTCTATGTCTACTGCACATATGGGATGGTTTATAGAGTTCTTGGCATTACTGATGATGTAGGTGAACTGGTTCTCCCTGTAGAGTCTCTTGGTCTCCCCTCCAAACATTGGGGTTGTAGCATATGTAAGGTCCATCTGAAGGGTACCACCCATCCTTTTGCTCCATGAGCGAGACAAAAGGAGGCCAAACTTAGGTGGGATGTCAGCCACTACTATGTCCATCACTATACTTTTTGAAGGCAACTGGGAGAGGTTTATGACAAGGTATTTGACCTTCCTGGAGTCAAATGAGAACAAATCATGATAGGGTTTTATAATGCTGAGGCCAAGCTCATCCATCACTGCTTTTGGCATTAGGTTATGGGAAGCTCCTGAGTCCAACAAACAGTTATGAAGGATTTTATCATGAATATTCAGAGATATGTAGAAAGGTGGGAAAGACTCATCCAACTCTTCAATCATAGGGCCTAGGATTAATGTGGGCTTATCATCTTGCAAGTTCACAAAGTCAGCGTCTAGGGGAGTCCTTGGCTGAAGAGATTTCAATATGGATGCCTTGAAGGCCTCATTCTTCATCAGTTCTATCAAGGGAAAATGGATTTTTAACTTATGAATTTCTGACTCAAGATTGAAAGCATAGGACAATTTGTCAGAAGTTTTTACCTCTTGTGGTGTGGCTTTGAGCTGAATAGGATCATGAGCTGATGGTTGTAATGGCTTTTGTTGTTGTTTTGGAGCAACATTCATCTTCTTTGTAGAAGCAGCAATATTCCTGTAGGGGAAGGAGTTTTCTTCATAGGAGCAACAATTCTAGATCTCAAATTATAACCTTCTTGATCATCTGCCTAATACAGAGATTCTTCCATGATCTGTTCATTCATGAGGGCTTCCTCATAGTCTGCTTGTGTCAGGAAAGAGAGATCTACTTCATCCTCCATACAGTTTATATTGTCTTCTGCCTCTCCTTCTTCCCGAGTGAACTTTGGTTCTTATTCTAGTACAACATTCTGAAAAGGAGCTCTGATACTTTGATCCTCGGCTTGATTCCTATCCCTTTGAAGGATCTGAGCTGGTGGGTTATTTCTTTTGTAAGGGACGAAATTAGGGTTTATGTTAGCAAAATCATTTGGCCCTTTACCCCTCACAGGTATTTTCCCTTGGTCTTTAAGTCTAGACATTTTAGCTATCAGACTGTCCAACATTTTGGCCATTTTTTCTATTTTATTCTCTA
Source organism: Pseudotsuga menziesii (assembly GCA_001517045.1). Lineage (NCBI taxonomy): Eukaryota > Viridiplantae > Streptophyta > Pinopsida > Pinales > Pinaceae > Pseudotsuga > Pseudotsuga menziesii. The sequence goes on along the minus strand of LPNX010065509.1, from coordinate 141,029 downwards.
ATGAAGAAGCCCCTAGAGGATCTGAAGGTTGCATCTTCATGTCAATTTTTCCATTAACCTTCTGAGATGCAACGATATTTGACTCAACTTCAAGGGCAACATCTTGCATGAGTGACAGAGAAGTTGATCTTCTTTCTCTGAGAACAAGACATAATTCCGAATCAAAGGCATTGACATAGGTGATTTTGGCTGAAGTATCAGTTGGCTTGATCTCAGCAGGGATCTTGCTGAACATGTTGTTGAACCTTTTGGTGAAGTCAGAAACAGACTCACCATTCTCTCTCTTCAGATTGCTAAACTCAGTAATGTAGTAAATGTGGTATCTTCTCTCTCCCCAATGCTTAAAAAATATGTCATCTAGGGCTTCAATGCTTGCTATTGATCAAGCAATCAACTCTTTGAACCATTTCCTAGCCTGACCATCTAGACTTTGCACAAAAACCCTAGTCCACACATCCTATTGCTCAATGTTTATATTCTTAGCATAATTGTAGAAGGCCTCTCAGTGTTCTTCAGCTGTGAAATCTCCCTCCCCAGTAAACTTAGGCATGTATTTGAGATAATCTCTAGTAGGCATAGAAGAGAGGGGGTTATGCAAATTCAGAGGGGCGCATCTGGCAACAACGATCCTTTCGATTTTGGTCAGAGGGGCAACCATATTGGAAATGGGTATGGAAAGGGTAGAAGAAGATTCTGCTGGTGTGGGTGGTAGCTGAGAGAGTATTAAAGGTGGAATTATCTCAGTGGAGTTGTCAGGGATTGGATCTACACCAGCATCAATGCTTGAATATTCCTCAACCCTAAAATTTTCTGATTCAATTATAAATTCCTGAGAATTATATGTTTCAACAGAAGGAGATTGAAATGGAGGTCTATTTGATATAACAATAGAAATACCTCTTGAAATACCTGATGTGGATCCCCTTGCAACTCTGGAGGTCTGTCTTAATGAAGCCCTAGCTCTTCTTAGAATCTCTTTTGGATCTGGAACAGGTGTTACTGGTGGCCGCTTGAGGGTTCGCTCTAGTACTTGGTCTTCCTAAAGCCACCTTATTGGTGCCTTATTCCAATGGAGTCTCCAGATAGATGATTACAACCAAAATAGTGTCCAGTCTTTGTCTATCATCAAAGTAGGATCTATGTCGTCTCTCAGGGAAGTTGAGCTTCAATCTCTTGTTCTCGGCAACTGTGCCAATTTGTTAGCACTCCAGGAAACTCCTCTAGGTTGCAGCTCGAGGATGCCTGGTAAATTAAATGTTTTTAATGCTGTTTCTAAATGGATCAAGTTAGATGACCTAAAGGACCTCACACACTCAAGACATGCATAAAATGCAATCAAAATATAAGGCCTCTAACCACCAATGTTTAGAGGGTTGATAATAAGGTGAATAAATGGAGAACTTACTATGCTAGTAGATTCATATATAAAGCAATCACATATGAACGACTAATCATAACAAGGAAAAATACTTGGTAATTCAACTCATCAACACATAGATAGGATGATAACTATTTGGCATTAGATAAAAAGAACAAACCTAAATAAGACATTCAAGCACAAGTACAGAATATAAAAGATATGGAAGCTGAACATATAATGGCCAAAGAGCTTATATTATATGATGAATAACATGAGAAGCTTGATAACAATAATGGTCTAAAAGTATTTGAAGTCAAACCTTTACTTCAAAATAAGTCTTAGGCTTTATAGCCTTTACAAAAATATTCAAATCTTGAAAAGTTGGATCTGATTTACTAAAAATAGATAACATAACCGTTTTGCACAAATTTAGGTCAAAAACCCTAATTTAAGTGCTATTCTATCTAACTCTAACACTTTGTTCACTCATTGAACTCTTTGATAACAATAGTGATCACTGAAGTAGAGCTATAACCTGGTATCTAACAGATAAGCCATGGTTTGTAAAAAACATGTAGGGTTTGTGGCCCATTTCTCCTTGATCGCACCTTCAAAACTGGAATAGACCTCCTCCACTGGTACTTTTCATCAATTTTCAGCTTCATAATTCACCCTTGAGGTGTTTGTATCCGCCAAAACTAGTTCTGTGTGTAAACCTATCTTTATGCACCCTTTTGTGCTTTTGGTGGTTAAGGAAGCAGAATCCTGGGTCTGTTAGCTACCGAAAGCTCTGCTTTCGGTGGCTAATGAACAGATGTTGCGTTCGCCTAAGCCATCGAAAGCCGTGTATTTTGCAAAATTTTATTAGGCTTTAAATCAATCTTTTACAAATTTTACCTCTATCCTTCTGGTATTTCTTCAATTTGCATAGGATTTGACATAAAAACAACATCATGAGCTGCCTCAAGATCCTGAAAGCTTGTTGCTGCCTCTGTTAGGGTTTCTAGTGCAAAGTGAGCTTGAGAGCTAGGGTTTGAGTTGGAATTCTTCATCTCCAACCTCAATAGTCTGATCATCATGTACAACCTGGTGTTGTCCTTCATAAATCTTAGATTTCTCCTTTTCAGCATGACATACATCCCTCTCATTTCCAGAACAGAATTGTGCAACTCGGTATTTCTCTCGGTTAATATTGCATTATTTGTTTTTGTCTCTCTGTCTAAGTCCTCTAGTTCATGTATTTTCTCTAGTAGCTAGTTGACTCTCTGAGACCTAGGTTTTCTTGAGGAACACTATGCCAATTACTCATCTTGACCTTCCCTTGGTGTTGGTGAGGGAAAATCCCCATGTTTTGCTGCAACCTGCTTGGTTAGGTCAACTTCTTGTTCCTGTTCTTCTTCTTCTTCTGAGTAGGGTAGGTTAAGTATATTTTCACTTTGTGTTGGGGCCTCCTTCTCCTTTCCACTGAAGTTCAGATTTCTTTTGGCTTGGTTGGTTTTAGAAGTTGGAGAAAGCTGATCAATTGTCACTGGTGAGATATCCCTCCTTTTCCTCTTGCCACTCCTAGGAGTGGTGGATTTATTTGAAGGGGACTTTCCTTTGTCTTCTGGTTGTAAGCCTGTTTCAAACTCATTCCAGAATAAGAAATATGTCCATTCCATGTTTCTCCTTTGCAGCAATTCTTGGACAATGAATTGTATCAGGCCGTGGTGAGATAACCTTCCTGCGATTTTAGTGGGCCGGGCCTTGACCTGGTGTGCCATCTTGGTTAGGCTCTTGTGGAGGTAGAAAGGTAAGTTTAAAGGGTTCATGCCTGTAAAATGATTCATCAATTTGAAGCGATATATCATCACCCTATTATACCTGCCTTCATAGGTTATATAAACCAGGATTGCTTTCAATAGTTGCTGCCACCTCTCTTCTAGCCAGGTGGATGGAATGCGTTTCTTCCAGACTACATCTTTGTGTTCAGGTTTTAAGTATGAACTAAATTCCACATCCTTAGTAATGGTGGTTTTGAATCATTTCTCCCCAATTCTTGGGAGTTCTGCTACTTCTACAATTAGGATTTCATCAACTTGGAATTCTTCTTTGCCTATCACCACCTTAGAGTCATCAAAAGAAAGAGCAAATGCTTTTGCAACTTGTTGGTGTGATTTTCTCATAGAACTTGTAACAGCCTGCCTCTTTGAATAATTGGCAAACTTCTGGATGTGACTCAAGATAGCTGATAGCTGATAAGCATTTCTTCATCTCTGTACTGTGCTTCTAGTACCTACAAAAACCAAAATTCAAATTTTGTGAATGGGATTAGCGCGTTGGTTTCAGGGGTGGTCTGGAGCAGTGAGGATGCATGTAGATAAATGTGGAGTGTACTAAGGATATGGTGCTGCTTTTGAGGGGTTAATCAGTCGATTGGTACTTGAGTACAATGATGGTAGTCACTGGTGATAACCATGAGACAGTCAGTACAAATCATCTTTTACTGGAACCTGATGTTTCTTGATGGTTGAACTATAGTCATGGGACATATGGAGGGTAGGCTAGGGTTTTGGTCTCTATCAGTCAATTTGGTTCAATAACGACCCTTTATTTACCAACTAATGATTTTCTGCAGTCCCCTAGTCTTTTCGGCGGTTAAGAGCTAGACCATGATGTGCCTCATGCTGACCGCATTTGATTTTGATGGATAAGCTAACAGTTTTTCCTCTTTTGGCCATTTCGGCGGTTAAGGGAATATTAGGTCTAATTTTCAAGCTGCCAAAATCTAGTATTTTTGGTGGCTAATGAACCATTAGCACGTTCACCCAAGCCATCGAAAGATGCCCGTTCAAAATTTTATCCAAACACGTATTTAATGAGCTTTCAGCGGTTTATGCCTTTCGGGACTGAACTGTTAAGCTACCGAAAGCTCGGCTTTTCGGTGGCTAATGAACTGTTGGTAAGTTCTCCTAAGCCACCGAAATCCCCCTTTCCAAAATTTTATTAAAAATGACGTCAACAGGATTTCGGTGGTTAACGCAGTCTCGAGTCCAAATCATTAGCCGCCGAAAGCTGGCTTTTCGGTCGCAAATGAACTGTTGAAAAGTTCGCCTAAACCACCGAAAGCTAAACTTTCAAATTTTCTTGAAAAATAGAACACCAGGCATTCCATTTGTTAATAACTCAAACATATTTTATAATAAACCTTGAAATATTCACTAGTACGAAAACATAATTATCTGAGTTTGACCTATTGAAAATTAATTTATTTAGGATATAACACCCATAATTTTATATCTTGCTATGTGTGCATATTTTGCTTGATTTGAACTGGTTGGGAGGGGAATTGGGTCTGGACTTGCTTGATAAACCTAGTGTATGAAGGAACCTCATAGACAGATCTAGAGGGGTTGGTTTTCTTCTTTGTACACCCTGAATAGCACTGGAATGGAAGGCATATCCCGAGGGACTATGTAGCAGAGAAGGGGATGCTTCCTTGTGTTGGGTGTGTAGATGTGTAGAAGTCAAGCCAGATCTGGTGCAGGTTTTCATAGCTATGTGATTGAGCTCACTAGCTTAGCAATTCATCCTTCCACCTCCCTAGCAGCCTGATAAAACCGACTGTGTTTGGCCTGGCTTAATTTTGATATACCTATGGCTATGTGTGAGCCTGCTAGTGTTCCCTTATTCCTTGTGGGAATCATGCCCAACTCGGGGGTGGCAGTGTTACTGAGAGAATAATGAGCACACTGGCCTATGGTTGGGTGGAATGTTGCAACGACGTAGCTGGTTGTGAGACACGATTCTTTCAAGATAAGTATCTCTTGCGTTAATCTCTGCATTTGTATTGCTTGATGAAATATGATGAATATGTCCAATGTGTTGAATGGTTGAATTAAATGCAATTGCTTCCATTGTTTATTGCATGCTTTACAAATATGTGTATGTTTTTAAGTTCAATGCATTTTATAATACGTTATGGGTCTTAGATTTCCTGGATTGATAGCAGCACTATGGTCACGTTCTCTCTAGTGGACAGGAGGGGATGTGACACAATACACTAGAAATAAATTTACCAGGATATTGTTTAAATCTTTAAGAAAATGTTGACTACACCAACCAAATATGTGGAAGGACCATCTCAAAGTATTATAATGAGTGATACATTGAGAGGTTGTGGAAGAGATACAACCTTTGGAAAGGTAAGGGACCCTATCTCCCTATGGCTCAACTAGCTAGGAGATATTTTGGACGATGAAAACGCAACTTGTAGGTTACAGAAAACCCTTCGTGCAATGAACGATGTTCCATAAGCCAATGAAGAAATTTGTTCTCCACTCCCAGAAAGCACAACTCACTTTGTACATAATTGAAAAAGAAAGAGATTCAAACGAGAATTTAGATTGGATTCTTAAGTTCATTGATACGACATTAAGAATGTGATTCTATATTTAGGATCTGATGTGAACATACTCTCAAATAAGTCTTGGGAGGCTATGGGTTGTCCCTCCCTTGTCTACTATCCTATTCATCTAAGAATGACAAACCAATATTGCATATTCCCAATTGGATAGCTGGAGAATGTCGAGGTATATTTGGGAGGCGTAAAGACCTTCACCGAATTCAAATTAATTGAGATTATGGGTGGGACTGATTCCTATCCAACATTGTTGGGGATAGATTGGGCCTATGAGAACTATTGGGTGATTGACTTGAAAAATAGTATAATGAATTTTGAAGCTGATTGCATGAAAGTTACACAACCCTTAGACCCACTCCAAGGACCACAATACACAGAACTAGTACACATGAACATGGAAAATTATATTCTCGTTAACATATACCCACTAAAAACATGATGAAAAGAGGACTATGTGAATCCTAGAGCATATTGATTTGTAAGATGGATAAGTATTATCTCCTTTTAGTGATTCCAAAGAATCATGGGATGATTGGCATAACCAGTGACATAAACTATCCTCCTGAATATGCACAATGATAAAATTGGACCAATGGATCATAATAGAAGTGTCAGATTCTACAGTACATGATGTCATCAATGGCTTGGATGGATTTGTCTAGAACGTGAACTCCTATGTTGCAAAATAATATCGAATGGATGTCCTTTATACAACACTCATAGAATTCCTGCAATATGGTGGGAAATACATAAAGGTGATATACCTGATTATGCCATGACTCAACTAGATTTGAGTGACTAGGTTCAAACCTTCTAAACATGCCAATAGAGTTGCAGAAATTTATATAGGCCAAATGACTAGTGTAAACAACAATGGCATATAGATGGATTGTAGCCAAAATTTTGGGTTCATTAGTTATTCCATCAATTAGGACTCATTCCCAAATCTTGGTATTTACACGAGGAAACATGGTGGCAAACTAGGTGTTGGAAGAAGTTAAGTGCAAAGTTTGGCCAAGATTTTTCCTTCTCCAAAACTAGCGATTTGGTAACAAATTCATTGATGACAATCTAAAAACTATATTAATTGATAAACTACACAACATAGGGAACTCATATATCTACTCTATTCATCAAGAATTTCCTAGAATGTCCCTCACTATCCCGCAACTAGAATCCTCTCTATGTTGCACAAATATCGAAATGGAGAACTTAGACCCAGATGTCTTGGAGCACTTGGAGTACCTAAGTTTCAAGGAATCAAAGGGATAATAGGAAGGACAACAGAGAAATCCTAAAGAAACATGAGCTTTATATACACATCCTCTGAAGCTATAGAAATTCAACCTTGGCATAGAAGACAAACAAAAAATGGTGGTTATAGGATACTATTGGGATGCACAAAAATTATTCGAGATTGCCTCCATATTTTAGGAATATGAAGACTTGTTTCCAAATTTTTTTACGGAGCTCAAAGGAATCCAAGTAGATCTTGGCAAGCTGAAGATCGTATTGGAACTAGATGCCAAAACAATGAAGCATAAGCCATATAGACTGAACCCCCAAGTGAAACAAAAGGTTAAGAAAGAAATCGACCGGATGTTGAATGCCAGTCTATTTTTTATTGTAGATGAGTCATAATGGATCAACCCCATACTAACTTAGATTAAGAAGGATAGTGAATATATTAGAGTTTGTGTTGATTATAAAAGCTTACACTATGCATATTTCCATGACCAATTTCCAACACCTTTTAGCGATGAAGTTTTAGATCAAGTTTCTGAAAATGAAGCATACTCCTTTACATATGGGTTCTTGGGATACCACCAAGTTTGAATCACAGAAGAAGACAAGAAAAATACATCCTTTACGACTAGGTGTGGATCTTTCGCTTACAATGTCATTCCATTTAGGTTAAGGAATGCACCTACAAACTTCTCAAGGATTGTAATAGTATCTTTTAAGGAGTTTGTTAATACATTTTTGGGGTATACTTGGATGAATAGATAGTTTACATCCTCCTCAAGGGAAATTTGGTGCTACTCCGATTGATGTTGGACCACTATCACTAGATGAAAATTTTCTTGAACTTGCATAAATGTATTTTCTAGGCCCCCTTTGGAAACCTATTGGGACACATTGTCTACCATGACGAAGTTCTGGCAGATCCAAAAAAAATATTTGTCATGGTGAATCTGTTGACCCCCACATTGGTGAAGTAGTTGTGATCCACCCTAAGTCACATAGGATATTACAAATGGTTCATCTGTAACTACTTTTCCATTAAAACTCCTTTAGAACAATTATTCAAGAATAACAAAGCTTTTAATTGGACCGAGGCTTGTGAGAGGGCCTTTGTAATATTAAAATAAAAAAGGTTTAACACCCTTAATCTTACATTCTCTGACTGGGTAAAACAATTCCATGTTCATGTTGACGCATCTGAAATTGACGTTGGTGTTGTGTTAGCTCAACTGGGAGGAGACATTGAACATCCCATCTACTTTTCTAAAAGGAAACTATCTTAGGATGAGCACAACAACACAACCATAGAAAGGAAAGGATTGACAATGATTTATGCTTTACAAAAATTCTACCATTAGTTACTAGGAGGACACTTTAATCATTTTTACAAATAATTCAAGGCTCTCAAGTACCTAGTGAACTAACCTATATGCTATAAGGTTGTATTTGCAAATGGTTACTTTTATTTGTGGAATTATATTTTGATATAATATTCAGGAAAAGAAGTACAATCATGGGCTTGATCACTTGTCAAGAATAGAAATAGGGGAAGTTTAAGGGTCGATCGATGACCAACTACCTAATGCAACTTTCATCAGAGTGGAAGCTATTCTAGACCATTGACAAGAGATGATGTTATTCCTAACAATATGGAAAGAAGTGCATGGCCATTTTGTGTCTTAGAAATGCCACTTAGTTGTATGAGTTGATGAATATCAATTGATTGTAGGACAACTCTAGAAATTATGCATATATGGAACTTTGTTTCATTGTGTGCTAGATCATGAATGATGAGATATTTTGTGGAAACACCACACCGATGTTATGGGTTTCCATGTTGGCAAAAAAAAACTAGAAGGAAGTTTCTCTAGGCTATATTATGGTGGCCTACAATGTTTAAGGATGTGAAATCTTATGAAAACACATATGATGTTTGCAATAGAATTGGTAGCCTTCTTGACCCGATGAGCTCCCACTTCAATCATTATGTGCCTTGCAACCATTTGAGAAATGGGTGGTTGATTTCATTGGTCCTATCAATCCTCATGCAAACACTCAAAATCCCAATACACAATTACTGCATCATACTATTTAATAATATGGGTCAAAGTATCACTAGTATGGGATTGCTCCATAGAAAAAATATCTCAATTTGTTTATGAAAACATTATTACTTGATTTGGATGCCCTAGAAGCCTCAATAGTGACCAAGGCATGCATTTCATTAACAACACCATCACAACCTTGACAAAATAATTCCTTATACAACATCGCAAAAACATTCCTTACATTCCCCAAGCAATTGGAACAGTTGAAGCCTTTAATAAAATCTTAGAGATAGATATAACAAAGGTATGTTGTGCAAACCAAGATGATTGGGATGACAAAGTTCATTAAGTACTATGGGCGTAATTGAGCACCACAAAGAAACTTCACAAGAAAACTCCCTTCTAGCAAGTAGATGGACAAGAAGCACTGGGTTCGACAAAATTCGATGTTCCTAGTCTATACATTGCATATGCAATGCATATTGCCAAAGAAGATTCAATTGTGAACTGACTTACAAAACTAATGAAATTAGAAAAATCGTTCCTTTTAGATTATTATCACACAATAGTGGAGAAAGAAATATAGAAATCTTGGCATGGCCGTCATATCAAAAGGAAAAAATTTAAAAAGACGACAAAGTCTTACTCTATGATGACAAATTATTGAAGCATATAGGCAAGCTTCATATGCATTTGTTGGGAACATACATTGTTGTAGAAATCAAATATTTATGATTTATTTAACTAGTGAAACTCGATGATATTCTCAGATCAGGTTGGGTGAATGGTGCATGCCTAAATCCCTACATCTCTACTTAGTGATTTTGCAAGATGACACTCCTATCATGGGGAGTGATTTAGAGTAGGAGTTAGTTTTGCAATTTTGGTTTTAGTTTGGTGCATTAGTCTAGTTGTGTATATCCCCACTGGTGAGCTACTCCAAATCCTAATTATCATATAGCATCAATGAGAACTCCTGCACCTAGGCTTGATCAACATGTCAAAATAGTTACTTGTGCAAAGTTCCACGAGCACCTAATATGAGATATCAACTATATGTGAAATTCTAGCAAGACAAATGACTTAAAGGATACATTTGCACAAACTACACCAAAATCAACACGAAGACAACCCAAATCCAAATTTTTACTACTCAAATAGAAGATATCGCCAGTTCTCATGCAGAGTGCCAATTTCTTAGTCCCCTTGATGCTATGGCTAAATGGTATGTTTTCCTTTCTTTCGCAAGTAATATAGTCTCTTAACTACACAACCAAGATATTAGCAACATTACTTAGAAGTAATCTCAAAACTAAAATATCAGCTACATAGGATGCACTGCAAGTATTCTTGAGAAAGAAGTTAAATGAGTTCTACCCGATAAATATGTTTGCGAGAAATAGATAAATTTTTTCCAACGCCGAGTTGGATCCTTCATTTGAAGTTTCAACACAAGAATATGCATAGGCATTAGGAATGCATCATATTTGACGTGAAGGTGAGTCAATGCTTAAGGTTGTGGCATGTTAGCTTCTTCATTTTTTGAAAGGACCATAATCATGGAAGATAAGACAAGATACAAGGCATAAGTTACATAAGAAACTAATGGTTTCAACTATTTTGGGTACACTCACGCAACTATTTAAAGAACATGAGGGAAGCGAGTGAAGGAAAGAGGAAATTAAAGAAGAAGAAGAAGAAGAAGAAGAAGAGGAAGAAAGGAGCATAGTAGAATCCGATCAGAGTTTTGTTCGAAGACAATGTCTTGTTTAAAGTTTGGATTCTGGGATATGTAATCTGGTCATGGATTTATGACTTTATATATATATATATATATATATCCATGACGACCCATTCTGTAGATAGTAGATTGAGGATGTAGAGTCGTGCAGTTGTATTGTGATAGAGATGTATTGATTAATATGAACAAATATTATTGATCTCTCTAAATTTTTTGTGAATGTGATGTGTAATATTTTTCGTTATTTTCTTTATATCTATTGCATATCTCTAGTTTAGGTATGATTAAGCATGTTCAATAAATCTATGCCACGTTACTATGAATAGAGACAATCACTGATTTATCCCTACATTCAACCCTCCTTATTCTACACAGGTCTTAGCTGTGGTTTGGGTGAGAACTTCTCCTCTGGTGGATTGAAAAATGCTAGCACACTAGATTACAATGACGCCCTTTGTTGGCCTTTGTGCAAGAACCTCGGTCTCTATTTGCACCAACAATTAATCTATATAAACAAGTATTTTAAGAGTTCAATTGATTTTGCATCTACTAGATTATGATTGAGGAGAACCCTATTACATTAAGGCTTTTGATTCCTCTTGATTTTATAATATTTAATCTTGATACAGTACCATCATGGTCATTGGTGGATTCTCCTAACCCCTGGGTGAAGCTTATTTTTTGATTTCCTTTGGGATCGAAGATGATCCCCCCTCCACCTACCACCCCTCCTTATAATGATTATTAACCTTAGCATTTACAAATTAATATAGGTTTCTCTAATAAAGTTTATGGAAATATTATAACACAAACAAAGTCTATGTTAATCTATACAAAATCACAATGTTAATTCATACCTATCTTTTTTTTCCTATAGTTTGTGAAGTTATTCAAAAGAACGTAAGAAAATATACCTACAAAATAAGATCCAAGAGAAAAAAAATTGTAATTTATGTAGATAGATCAAAATTAAATTTGTCACATGCTTAAATAGCATTGTAGCAACCATTTAAGGGGAAAAAAGTGTCTTTTCTAGGTCTAAATATAATCATCAAACATTTATCTATTTACAAGGTTTTCACCTTGTTCTTAGTTTGTGTCACAAAAATTGTCCTATGAGCTTTGTTTCAAATAGGTTATAAATACAATCCACTTATATAGTTGCAAAAAGTATAATATGATTAGGAGTTTAGAAAAGTTCCCTAAACAATATAAATGGTAATGGATCAAGTAAAAGGAAAGTGTGTGAATTATTGAAGAATCCCATTGTTTACTTCTTGTATTATCCAATCAGCTTGTTGGAGTTAGAGACCCTCCTAAGATAGTAGATCAACCCCTAATTTTGTTCCATGTATACATGATCAAAGGAGACATGAGTTAAGCCCTTAATTATACCCATAATTTATCCAAAGAGAGGTTGTATGTGAATCCCCATAATGGATATTCTCTCCTTAGTCATTTAACAACAAGAAGTGAATCACCAAATCCTTGAAAAGAAAAAATCCCATATTTAAATACAAGGGTTAATATAAGATTAAAGGCCATTATCTCAACCTTGCTGTTAGTTCCATGAGCCACGCCTAATTTGAACCTGATAAAAAGTGTCTAAGAGAAGTGTATAATGTCTCATACTCCTTTCACTTGTGGTGACGCAAAATATTTTGCAAGGATTCTAATATTATACTTAAGCACAGTGTTGGAGGAGCAAGTCGGTATGCCGACTTGAACATGTTGTAATCTCACAGATCACATAAGGTTACCAATAATACATACCAAAACATACATACATAACCGAGACAAGAGATAAGAACAAGTAGATGAAATAACAGATTATTTTAGCATGAATGGGTCCATACAATACAGAGAACTGAACCGAGTTCTCATCTGGCTCAACAGTCTAATATATATGATTTACAAATAGTTACAAAATAAATACCTGTCGGTTCGTTGAACCGACATGACCCTAGGTGGCCGACCTAATCTCTATTTTACTCGGCCGATCGACTTAGTCGACTGATCGACTAAGTCGGCTATCATTCAAGTCGGCATACTGACTTGCTCCGCCAACATCTCCCCCACGAACAAAACATTTTTCATCCCGAAGAAACAATGAGGTACAAAAAATGTCTAAATATTCGTTTATTTCCTGCTTGTTTTTCACGGGCTGTGAAGTATGATTGTTGGTCTTTTCTACACGCAGACCAAGGTTTTGTCACCATTGACCATTTTCATAACTGACACCGACCAACGACCTTGATAGTCCCATCGTGCATTGATGACCTCAAGCGCCGAAAGCAATTCGCCATTAACACACACTCAAGTGTTCCAGCTGGAACATCACATCCACCATTAATACATACATTGACAAGAACATCCAACACGTCCCCTATAAATACTGGACCACCAAAGGTTCATTCACTGCAATTCAAACAGAGAGAGCATCAGAGCAACTGGATGACTGAAAAACAAAAGCACCTTAGTGAAATCAACTACCAAACTAACAAGATGGCACCAAAACAGACTAGAGCCTCAGCCAAATCCAAGGAATTACAGATTGCAGAGACACCTTTATGTCGAAGGATAAATAACATTAAGAATGCTAAGGTATAGGAGGGTTCGTGGAAAAAGCTATGGACCGAGATGCAAGAATGGGCTTACATCGACAAGAAGCCTACCCAAGCTGTAGAGAAAATAAAATATAGTACCATCTTCAACTATGTCAATGCATTGCTCATGGCCAGCTTCGGTGGCACAAAAGAAACAGCCGTCAAGTTTATCATAAGTCGGTACCACAACGGCCAATTTTAATTCGACCAATCGATCGACATCTCTAGGGAAGTCATCTCCAAGTTCACGGGACTCTCAAACAAAGGAGACCCATTACCAGTCGGTATTAAAGAGAGGCTGGTCAAAGAACTAACTGGGTCAGCTTCGGGAAAAAACTCAAAAGGGTTGATTATCAGTCAAATCACATCCTGAACGCCACATATCGTGGCCAAAATAATAGCTATAACACTCACCCTGGCAGGTCGAGGCAACGACCTCAAATTAGACATGTTAGAAGCAATCGACACCACTGCGACTAACGGAAAGATATACAGATGGGCTGAATATGTCGTTGACATGATCAAGACCATCTGTGAAAGATGCCAAGAGACGGGAGGAATCCTCAGGTTCCCATCCCTTATCTTATGGATAGTCATGTACTCTATTTGCCCCAAAGGACACAAAAGTTTTCAAGAACTGACAAAATTCCACATGTGGAGATTCAAACCTTTCTCCCAGAGAGGAACGTTGAAGGAACTTGAAGACGGAAAAGTGTTGTTGGAAAAATAGCTCTAGTAGCTAAAAGTCTGCATGACTAGATGGAGGTTTCCTCCAAACATTCGACGAAGTCTACCCAAAAAGTTCCACATTCAGTTAGAGCTCGACCATACTTCGGTGTGGTACATGCAGGGCGTCAAGTCAAATGCAAAGGCCCTTGATTATTATCCGTCGGTTGAATAGATCTTTAGGGAGCTGTCTCGACAAGCTGGAATAAAAATACCAATACCAGCGAAGGCCAAGGAAACCGACTTCTCAATAGAGGAGCCCTTGACCGACCAAGAGAAGGAGGAGGATTACGAGCTTAACCTCTACATTAGTAACTTTGTGTTGGAGGAGACACCGGTTGAACACATTGGCCGACTACAAATAATCATCAAACCTCCGACGGCACAAAGGGAAGAAACACATGCAGAAGAGCAACATGCAGAACAACAGGAAACCAATCCAGCTGAAGAAAGTCTCATCCCGACCCAGGAGCCAAGGGGGGAGACAGAAGCAGAAAACTTGGAATATGCCCTCACTAAACAAATTATAGCCAAATTGTCGAGGGAGATAGCAGCTGTAAGGAAGAGAAAAAGGACACAACAACAACAGTAAGGGAAAGGTAAGCACAATCTTCTCCTTCCCGAATCATTAGAAGATGAAGAGGAACCAGGAGCGACGGCCATCGACATAATAGAAGATGCCGCAACAAATAAAGTACCGGTGGAAACCCAATTCCAACGATTTGTCGAGGCAGGAGCACTACAAGGTCGACCAAAGAAAGCCAATACCACACACATGTCGATGCCTGAAAACGTTGTAGATCTGGTGTCTACGCCTCCACCTCCATCCCTGACAAAAGTAACAGAAGAGCTCGTACCAGAACATCTCTCAATAAGCCCACTCAACTTGTGCAAGAGGGTTATGTAAGAGGCTGTGAAGGAAAAATTTGATTAGGACAGAGATCTGCAGGCATTCATTGAAAAAATGCCTGAGATATTCACGTCGGTGCAGAAGCTGTCTCTCTGTTTGAAGCTAGTGGATCTCGAAAACCTAGCTAAGTCCTTTAGGGACTAAAAACTTTTGCAACTGCGACTTCGGTCTTCGAAAGGAACCCTGACAAGGAAGCCAAAGTTGTAGGACGTCGAACCATGACTATCACTTCGACCGACCCCGCACCCCAACCACTAGCTGCTGGACCGACTAGAGGAGATGAAGAAGAGAATATCGACGATATAAATCAAGAAATCAACCAACTCTTCTCCGACTTGGATTCACCTCCTAAGACCAACAATCCACCACTTGTCCACATTTCCGCCAACCCAATCACCCCCAACCATTCACCAACTCCATCACCACCACCCCCCGACCCAGAACCTCTAATCCAACTAGCTGCACCAGAACAAACCCCACCACAACCGTCAACACCAATTGCATCCACTTTTGAAACCCCTGTAGCCGAACAACCAGAAGCAGTAGTCATTCCACCACCCTAACAAAAACACCATCAACCATTGCTGTGCAACAAAATTCGGACTCAACTTTTGCAGGTACACGGGTGCCCAAACAAGTAGAAGCAGAGAAACATAAAAAGAAGAGGGAGAAAAAGAAGAAGGACCATCATGGACAACCAACAATGGTCCACATCAATCTATTCGGGTCGACCACTACGGTCGATGCAACTAAACTGAGAGATCCAGAGCTGGAACAATTACTGGAAGCATTAGCAGTCGAGGCGAAGACAAGGGACCAGTAAAGACGCAAGGAAATTGATAACAAAGGAAAAGAACAAGTTAAGTTCCTTAGCAAGTGCAGGAACCTGGTCCAGACCGTGATACTAGGACCAATAGAAGTCGACACTGACAAACCGCTAGAAAGAGCTTATCAGCTGTTTGAAAGCGTGGTGTCGACGCTCCAAGCACAGATTCAGGAAACAAAGGAAGGGCAGAAAGAAGAAACCGTCCGATTCCTGATGGCGCAGCACACAACCTTTTCTGAAGCCTACAAAGTGCTGCAAGATCACATGGAGGAGTCTGTCATCACTGAAGAAGTATTGCAAGACTGGCCTGCTTACTACGGGAAAGTCTATTAGCAAACTCGGCAGACCCGACAAGAGATCCAAGCACTTGAAAAGAGGAAAACCACTGATGAAGCACTCAGAAACACAATAGAAGAACAAATAGTGCTTGAAACAGCCAAGCTGTAGAAACTTGAGAGGGAAGAGCATCAGTGGGTGCATCAAGCCATTCCCAATCTGGAAAAAGTAGACATCATCTACTTGCAGATGAAACGACTCAAAAAAAAACAACGGAGAAGGACCAGTTCATGGGTCCCGACATGGAAAGAATAGCCCAAATTTCCATTCCGGAGAAAATGTCGATCTTGTCAAGTCTTACTACACTCACCATCGACATTCAGAAAATACTGTAGAGTTGGACAGATTTCCAACATCACTTAGCTGTGACAGCCCCAACAATTGTCGAAGTCTACATGCAGAAAAGACCAACAATCAGACTTCACAGCCCGTGAAAAACAAGCAGGAAATAAACGACTACTTAGACATTTTTTGTACCTCCCTGTTTCTTCGGGATGAAGAAACGTTTTGTTCGTGGGGGAGATGTTGGAGGAGCAAGTCGTTATGCCGAATTGAATGATAGTCGACTTAGTCGATCAGCTGACTAAGTCGGTTGACCGACTAAACTAGAGATTAGGTCGGCCACCTAAGGTCGTGTCGGTTCACCGAACCGACAGGTAGTTATTTTGTAACTGTTTGTAAATCATCTATATTAGGCTGTTGAGCCAGATGAGAACTCAGTTCATTTCTCTGTATTGTATGGACCCATTCATGCTAATATAATCTATTATTTCATCTACTTGTTCTTATCTCTTGTCTCTGTTATGTATGTATGTTTTGGTATGTATTATTGGTAACCTTGTGTGATCTGTGAGATTACAACACACAGTATCCTAGGCGATTATTTTGGATTGAGAAAAACATGTATATAGATAGATAGGAGAATATTAAATATGAAACATACAATTTACTATTGAAACATGTAAATTTTGGCGAATATTATGATAAAGCAACATATTTTATGTAAATATATGCGATATTAGAGACTAAAAATGACCAAATAACGAATTTATTTTTTGAAAAAAAAGCAAAAAAATAGCCAATTGGCGAAATTTCACCCCTAAAATTTAACTTGCCTCTTCCTTATGAGGCCCCATTAAAATAAGCCCAAGGATTTGACCAATCAATAATCTCTTCTCCAACCTGTCGAAGTTTATTTGGATCCTTTGATTGTTTGTAGAATGATAGAATATTCCACCCTTGAAAGGAACATTGAAGGAAGGATATGATTTTGTCTTCAAATATTTTGGCATTTTGAGCTAACCAAATACCCCAATAAGCAATTAAAGGAAATGAATTATAATCTTTAGTAGTTGGATCAATGCTCCATTAAAAAATTATATATTCAATAAAGTATCCATACCATGTATCCCTTATGATCACGACCCCCTCCAATTCCTTCCAAACCAATTCAGTGTAGTCATATCTCATAATTAAATGACAATTTGTTTCTTCTTCCTCCATTCAAAGACTATAACAACCTGGGTAGTTTATGTTCATTTTCTATAAGTTGTCTAGAGTGATGACTTTGTTGTTTAATTTTAGCCACTAGAAATATGGGAATTGTCGAGACATTAAAGTCTCTAGACCTATTTCCATCACCATATAGTGGGGTCTTGATTCCCTTAAGAAACAAGTGTCTTGTATCCTTCATGAGGAGTATATGTGCCTACAAGATCTAGTGTCCAATTAAAATGGTCCTCATCTTCTTGTAATTTGACATGTCTAATTCTAAGGTTTGTAATCTAAGTTGTCCTAATTCATGCATCCACCTCAAAGAACCCTAAATTGTTAGTTGCTAACCACCCTTGTTGACATATTCCAGTAATATCCAAGCCTGCAACTTGATTCAAAGTGTATATGTTGTATTTCTCAAATGTTGAACAATATGGAGAGGAAGTTTGAAACTATTACCACTTCCAATATAGGTATCCAATCACGTTTTCACCCTTGCCCCTCTCCCTATTCACTAAGCAAATCAATTCCCTACCATAGAGAATGTATGTAAAATTGCTTTCCAAAGTACTGAGAGATTATGTGAGGATTTTAATGTGTTTCTTACCCACTCATCAACCAATATTGGGTGTATGCATTTATCATCAACTAAAATGCACCAATAGCATTTATCTTGTACTAACCTCCAAGCAATCTCAACAACCGATGCTTTGGAAAAGTGAAATAAGTTTTTAAGGCCCCAACCTCCTAAAACGTTTGGGACTACTATTTTTCCACTTCACCTAAGCAACATTTTTATTTTCTCTAGATCTAGACCTTGGGAATATAAATATGAGTCTTCTTATTAACTCCAAAACACCTTTGGGAATTTGAGAAAGTGAATACTAGTAAATTGGAATGACATCAACCACTACTTCAATGAGAATTGGCCTTCCCCTACGTAAGAGCCGACAATTGCACCAAGCATTCAACCTCTATTCAACTTTTCAATTAATGAAATCGAATCCTTATTTTGATAATCATTAGGTTTTAGAACAAAACCAATATTTTTTAAGCCATCCTCCAACTCTAGTAAATGATAAGAAAGAGTGTAGAAAAGTACACTTGATCAACAACATAAATCCCTAAGAAAGAAATGGAATATTTTTCCAAATTTACATGTCTGCCTTAAGAATTTCAAACAATATTTGAGATCTCCTTTATTTTTTAGCTTCCTTCCCTGTAACTTCACCTAAAATCAAAATGTCATTAATAGAAGCAAGTGAGACAAGGTACATGAAAATCCTATTTTTATTCCTTGTTGACTTCTAGACTTGACTGCCTCTTTCAAGGCTCTATTTAGTCCCTCTACCACCAAAAGAAATAAATTGGGAGAAAGTAGGAAACCCCACCCGAGGCCACGCTCATGTCTTAAAAATGTTGTAGACCCTTTTATTAATACCGAGAATGAAATTGAGGTTCTACAACTCATCGCTTATGTCACAAAAATAACAAATAAACCTAGAGGGATAAGAAGAAATCTCATATAATTCCAAATCACTTGGTCATATGCCTTGGAAAGGTCAACCTTCATAACCATAACCCTTAGTTGTTTACCTTTATGTTATGTAGACCTAAGTAAAATACCAAACAATATTATTGTAGTTTAGATATCATTTGTGCCAACCTCAAACTATCCCCTCATATTTACCTTGAAAATCAAAGTAAACAAAATCTCAATACCCTATAAATTTACCTAATTCATTAACTATTTTATTACCAACAAACATGGTCTCTTGCAGTAAGATTACATTAGGATAATTTTCAGTAATAAGTCTTTTTAAGGCCATTTTTTTGGATGGGTTGACTAGTCGCATACAAATCAAAGTTAAAACAATAATTTAAAACCATATAATGGGGAATTGTTCCTGTAATAACCCCATCAAGAGAAAGTTTCTTCCCTATCAACATTTCATTACAAAGCTATTTTGTGCTAGGTACATATGAAATCTTCGACCCCTTTAATTACCTTTGTGACATTTTTCCTCTAAGACACACAAACCCCTTTCAATTACCCATGACTAGGAAGATCCACCTTTGTTCCTATTCCTTATATTGTACCTTTTAACATTTTCTTTAATCTCCCGAAGGACAAAACTAGGTGGATCCAGTTCAAAACTAGGTTCAATAGTTTAAATACAGGTGGATAGGATTGATGTATTCTACTCAATACTTTCAAGCATTAATTTAATGAAAGTCCAAAGAAGGATTTTGCTACCAAAAAACAAATTTTCATCCTCCTTAGTCTTATATGCCCCCCCAAATGCTACTAGAAGTATCACAACTCCCAAATAAAAAAGACAGAATTTTTTTAAGACTAGGAGATGAATCCTTCACAAAAATATCCTTATATGTGACTTACATTTATTTAATTTGCCTGGGTCATTATGTAGGGACCAAGCTAGTGGATGATTTGATGTAGTCGGGATTTCATGAACTAGAGGCTTCATCCCAAGTTCCATGGAAGGGTTTATTAATTTAGATGAAGGATTAGGAGACAAATAAGTACAAGATAATATATTATACTTAAGAGCACTAGTCTTCAACTATATAATAGAACGTGAGGAGCTAGTTCAACCGTAGACCACTCTCCATTAGAAAATAAAGGATTCTTAGGAAGAGAACCTTCAAGTTCACCAAAAATTACAGTTGAGGGTGGTATGGAAACCTTTGTCAAATAGTGCCCAATATTTCAATGTTTCAACTTCAATTATTTCTTCCAATTAGCGAGGCTACATTCCATAGAAATTCATATATGTATGACATCGAGAGCAACAAAATGGAAGACCCTAATAATATAAAACTTTTTGAACCTCTAGCTCACCTTTTCTCAGAGAGATATAGTCATTTAGTCCTTCATTCAAATCTACCTTGTTTAGAATTCTCATAATAGATGTTAGAATAATCCGTCAGGATTATTGTAAATAAATAATAGGAATATGAATAGATAGGAAGGCGAAAAGGCTGGTAATCAACCGCCTCATGAAATGTATAAATATAGGCATTTGCATTTGAATAATCAATTGAATCGGGAGTTATACCTAACAATAGACACCAAACCCAAAGACTTATGAGATATGTTTGTCTCGAGAACGACACCACGTGATTTTCTAATCTCACAAAAAAAATTAGATAAAAAGGGAAACAATTGAATTGGAATCCTAACTGAGGCTAGAACCACCTCAATTCTCTCAATTTTTTTTTGTCAAAGGAAGGGATCCAACACTCTAGCATAAAGGTGGCATTAGCACACTTTAGAAAGAACACAAAACATGATTTGCATCGCTCACTTCCCAAAATATCAGTGCTAACCAACCTCTAGACAATACCAAAAGTTAAGAGTTGTAACCTAGTTGGGGTTCCAAACCAAGTGCAATCCAATCTATGATGACCTTTATCACTCAATTGTCTTCCTTGGAATTGTCCGACCAAATCTTTCTCAACCATACCCATTTCTCAACCATACCCATCACTTCATTCAACTTCACCTCACTACCTATAACCAAATTCATAAGGATTTCCTTTTCTTAATGCACTTCTAAGCTTTTGAGCTTTAGCTTCTAGTCCCACAATCTCGATATTTTTGAAGGATGTGTAATCTAGGAGGGAAAACAACTAGACATTGAAGGGTTTAATGAGACCAAATATTTGGACAACACTTTGTAGAGAAGTTCTAAATCAAATCTTGATCTATTGAAATCTCCTCCAACCTAATTTTCTGGCATGGGACAATGCATGCCACTTAGAGGAATCTTGGAAGAGTCCGCCTACTGTGTAAGAGAGGGAATGCACAAAACAAGAGCTAATAGGTTTGAAACTAAAGCATTCCCAACACTTTTCATAGTTGGAGAAACACTAGGGGGAATAAACCCTTCATTCAAAGCACAATTGCCAACTCTACGAAGGGAATGAATGGAAACACTTGTTTGACTTACCAAAGAGCTTGAGATTTGATGTTTAATGCTACCATCTAGAAATGATCTCCTATCCTCACCATTAATGCCTCGATCTGGTATGGTACTTACACAACTATGGTAAATTTCTTAAATGGACCCTTCCAAGGTAACCTATTCCCTACACAATAATTTTTTTACAACCTTTACCAAAATTGTAGGATTTCTTGTAACATAAAGGAGGACCCCATAAGAAACCCCTTCTTGAATGTATACACCTTAAATATGTTAGATCCATTGGCATGGCAAGGAAAATACATATATAACTTCCATCATGTGGATCACAAGTTACTTTTCCATCTTAAATAAACCATTGAACCAACTCCATTTTCATTGCATAAACCTTAGCACCGGCTCGCAATAAAATATATTTTATATTCAAAAGGTTAAATTAAAGATGAGCAATTATATGAAAGTTATATTAGAAACATTTTATAAAATATAATGGATAGTACAATGTTTCTAAGTAATAAAAAAAAGGTAAACACACGATTATGTCATTTAAAATAAGTGTTCAATAAATTAATTCTTAAAATCATATTAAATTTTTCAAAGGAAAAACATTTATTTATATTCAAACTTTAAACTGAAATTGCACTTATAATACAAAATTCAATATTACATAGTAACATACATTTCCATTAAAAATACCTTTAAATCATGTTGTTATTTATTTATTTATTTATTTAATCCTTATAAAATCTTAAAAAGGTTTTGCAATGAGTAATGATATATTCCAGAAATAAAATGATTAGAATTCATATGAGAAATCAAATATCCAGAAATTCGAACGGTGTACCAAAAAGGTTTTGCGATTAGAATTCATATGAAAAATCAAATATCCAAAATTCGAATGGTGTACCATGAAGGTTTTGCACTAAGTAATGATATTCTAGAAATCAATTCTACAAATCAAATGATTAGGATTCATACGAGAAATTAAATATCCAAAATTTGAATGGTGTACCAACTCATTGCAATTGGAGTGGTTATATATATATATATATATATATATATATAATTATACCAACAATTTTTTAGGATAACATATAAGTCATTAATTTATAATAAAAGGAGTGATAACATTAAAGATTATAGTTGATATACTCATACATAATAAACTAGTATTGTGAGTAAGGGGTGGTAGGTGTTTGGGGTCTCATTGTTAGAGGAAAATAAGTAATTAAGTTTTCATGGGACCTTGGATACATCACCAATAATTTTGTTGAAGATTATGTTCTATACCATGGTTTAGAAATTGTTTTGTTCATGGAGATTTCTCATTTAATGATCTTTGATGATTCACTCATAATCATTAAACAATTCCGTTATGGTTTTGTTCATTTTCACTCTATCCAGAATCAAATTCTTACAAGAATAGAGTGGAACCTAAAACACATTAATGTCTTTCATTTTGGCATGTTTGTTCGTGTATCAATAATACATTGGATCAATTAGAAAATATTGCAGTTCAATTCGATAAGGGAAATTTGGAGCTTAATGTTGATCCACTAAAACACAAGTGGATACCGTAGCTCATTTGGAAAAATGGGATAGAGTCACATTGCATTAAAAACTATGTGAATGGGCATTTATTGGCTCATCTCATGTCACATTAGGAAGCCACAAGAGTAGTATGCATGGAGTCAACATGGAGTTCGGTGGAGTACCTCCCAAGGCGACTCCAATTCACATCCCATTTAATTCGCATCATTTGGGCATCTTTCCTCTGTGTGCTTAGGATTCATCGTATGATGTTATCACAAGCTCACATGAGGAAAATTATGGTAGAAAGAGTGGTGTTTGTGGGAACAAATGGGTTAAATCACTCATGGATAGCTTAATGTGATGTAATTACATTCAATCAGAGGGTGCTTCTTCTCCGATGCAATGGGCATGTATGGGGATGGTTTTTCTGTTGCAAGGAGATTGAGTCTAGTTTGTGGCCAACAATTCAATATATGAGAGAAATTTTTAGGAAGGGGGGTTGTGATTGTATGGTTGAGCAACACCTCTCCTAGAAGTTTGCTACACGAAGAAGCGATTCTGAGAAAGGTTAATTCTTTTTTGGCTCTATGTGCAATGTTAAGGGCATTGCACTAGGGTGCTAATTGGATGACAGAAGCTTCCGGGAAAGAATGGAGTTTTATACTACAATGGGGAAGATCTGTGGACTGAAAATAATAATTTGGGAAGTTGAACAAAAGATTGACATATTGGAACAAAATCTAGAATGTTTGAGTTGCTAAGTTGAGTATGATGACCTGATTTGTGAGCAATTGGAATATTGGGTGGTAGATCAAGAAGATAAAACAGAACAGTTGGCCATTGACAATACTCATCCTCAGGTGTTAATTTGAGAGCTTGTTGTTGGTAGACAATATGGTGTTGATGAAATTTGAAATTCAAATGCAATGGAATTTGACACAATGGATCATACTACTATGATCAAATTTGATGAGTTAGATGAATCTCTGGGTCTAGAAGTAGAAATGCATGAGGTCATGTGGGCCTCTCTCTATTTGTTTAGTTTATGTTATGCCAACTTGTCTTTTTGTTATTCCAATATGTTAAGATATATAACAATAAATATGTATGACTTGTTTGGTATTTAGTATGGACTTTATGGTTTGAAGGAATCTTGAAGGCACTGGTTGTGCTCAAAACATTTTGTCAAAAAATTGTATTGTTGAATCCTAGTTTTTTTTATTTTACTCAACCCTCTTTAATAAAAAGATTTTCAACTTTTTTTTTGTTAAAAAAACAGATTATTGTTTGAAGACACAATCAAACATAACATGACCATATCGACTTATCATATTGATTTATATGACTCATCTAACCCCTAAAGATCTATAAGATTCAATCAAAAGATAATCTTATAACTTACATGTTACACATATGATATAGATGTTATATCTTTTATTTTTTTGGCTTAAACTACTAAAAATACTATATATCTCCAAAATCATACTTATGCTTTGATACTTTTAATTATTACAAATTACAATAATATATATAT
>LPNX010065509.1:105010-116241 GCA_001517045.1 Pseudotsuga menziesii | reverse complement strand
TTAAACCATGGGCTTATTACAAAAAGAGAGGGTTTTGACTTACCCCGACACCCCTAAGACTATTTTGTCCCAACGCTCCGTTTACAAATTAACCGCGGAGTTACCCTCTATGGAGTATGCGCTCCAACAATATACTCAAATTACAAAAATATTCCAGAATTCAACCAATAACTCAAATCATGAATTATACAAAAACATAAAACATGAGAAAACAAATAACTTAAGTAATAGTCACACAATGCTTAAAACTAAATAATAAATAGAAACATTTTACCACTAAAATAATATATATATATATATAAACACTTTAAACATGAAAACCACAAAATCTAAAAAAGAATAGTTATATAATAAATACTAATGATATTAAAATATGTAATAAAAATAATATGGTGAACACGAATAATTCCCATACACATAGATAAATAAATAAATAAATAATCCCCCTTTATATAAATAAATAAATAAAGTAAATGCACTAGTTTATATAATAGATTTATTATAAATGTTATTTATAAATATAAAACAATATTCTTTAAAATTTATCATCAAATTATTTTTAAAACAAAATATAAAAAGCTAACTTTTACACATCCAAATAATTTAAAATGCCATAATACAACACACCAAAATCTAAATATAAAATACCAAAAAATTATTTTTATATAAATAAATAAATAATAAATAATAAATTTTAAATATAAAATACCTAACAAAATTATTCTTATTTAAATAAAAAATATTTAATAAATCATCTCAAAATTATTCTTATCTCCAATGGCGAATAGCGAGAAAATTATTCCTATCTAAAATGGGTAACACGTGAAAAAAGTGTAATATATTTAACCTCTAAAAACAAATTGATTGATTTTGCAATATTCCTTAATATTTTAAGGGTTGGAGGTCAACTTTAACGTATACGAGAACTTTAACAAAATTTCTTGGGAATATTAAAAGGACTTAGTCCAATCAATTTGAGGGAGGTGAATAATTAATAAAGCATTAGGGAATATAAATCATTTTGTTTGTTGTTGATTATTCATATTTAACAATACATTAGTGTACAAGAAACAATGATAGATGATGATAATGAGCTCCCACTTTTAATTTGTGGTTCGTTTTCCATGTGTTCTTTTTAACCACTTTCTCATACATTGGAGTGGATTCTCATTATGCACAACTCTTACATACATGGGGACTTAGTTGATCTATAATTCCTTTTTGGATCATATATTATTAAGCTAGTTTGGAGCATAAGGAGTAAAACAAACCTCCTCACAAGTTTTAATGTGTGTTTGTGTATCTTGTTAAGTTTATGTGTTGCATTAACTCATCTAAAATGGTTTAATTTATGGTGGGATTCTTTACATAAATGTGTATGCGTGCATGTAAGAGAAAGAGCAATGTAGCTTAATACTATAAGTTTCTATTTTCTATTTTAGAGTAAAATCACTAATTATAGGCCCATTTAATAAGGGTACCCATTGAGAATGTGTTCTTGTAAGATTGGGTTGTGGCCCAACAAATTAAGTTTATGTGTTGCATTGAATTTTCTAAAAAAAAACGTTTTTTTTCTCAGTAAAGAGACCCATTAATATATGTATTGGATAAAGAGTAGGTTTACATAAGATTTTGGTTGTGACCTAGCAAGCTTTATTCTAGGTGCATAATGCAATACAAATATAAATTCAGTACTCGTACCAATTTTCACAACATGCATAATGCAATACAATTATAATAAATTTAGTACTCATACCAATTTTCACAAACATGCATTGTGGCCTCACAAACTAATAGTGGAGTTGCAGACATGATCAAATATGCATTTATAGATACATATTGTTATATGAATTACATACTTGTATGGGATTAAAAGTGAGCATGAAGCCAAAGTGGCCCTGCTTCAAAAGTTTGGATATGTGTTTGGGGTCATAGTCTGATTACTTTGGAGTGGCATGCCTTCAATAGTGTATTATGGACCTTCTTGGTAAAAGGATAGGAATCCAGATGCTTTTAAGTGGCATGCTTTTAAAAGTGTATTCTCGATCATTTTGGTGAAAGGAGAGGAATTTCTCTCAATGGTTAGTAGAGTAGGTATCTAAGGAGATAAGCCATTAAATACTCAAAATAGCATATTCTCCTCAAAATGTTTGTGACATAAAAGTCATCCTTGATGCATACTAGTATTTGACTACTAGTTTAACATTGTGCATGCCAAATTTGAATTAAAAATACTTATGGCTTGGAATACTTACTCTACTTAACTGATTTATTGTAGAAAGGGAGACAAATGGTTCTGCAGTTTATAATGGTAGAAGGGATTGCTCTTTGGTTGCAAAGTTGTTACCTTATTGTTTTGGGATGGTATCAACTTGGGTTCATATTCAATATTTAAGTGGCATAGGTATCGATCCTCAAAACGTTTATGAGAATTATAGACATGCTCCTGTTGTACAGGATTATGCACCTAATAACCATAGGTCTGGGGTTACCAACATACTCAATTACTTGCAGACAATTGACTTCTAAAGTGAAGAATAGGAAATAGGAGGGTTAGGATGACTTACTTGATTAACGAAGGTCGATCCTTACTAGTCCTCTTCCGCTCTGCTTCACCTTCAAAGTCTTCAAGGTTGCTCCTCTTTCACCTGTCAAGAGACAATCTTCCAGATACAAGATGATTCATATATATATAAGCAAGTTAGATAAATCACATATAAGATGCATAAACATAAACATTTATCAAACCAAGATACATGAAACACATATGGAAGAAGGATTCTCTTTATTATCAATAATGAAGAAGTTCAGATTACAACCCAATTCCTGAGACAAGGACTCGTCTGCAACCAAAGGATTCTGAGTTCCACTGCTCCAAAGACTTCTGTATAAACTCCACCAGCATAACTTTACTCTCCAAGTGTAGCTAACCAACACCCTCCCCAAGGCCTGTATTTATATGGGTGAAATAAGGCAGTTCTCGAAGGTTGGGGAAGTTGTAGCAGTTAAGGAAATTAAGTTAACTGGGTTAACTAATCTCCAATTAGCGCGTGTTTTATGTTTAAATGTTAAGAAACACATTTGCGGGTATGTAGTAGAGCAAACCGTGAATGATTCACGACTTATCATAAGGGCAACCCACGAATACATAGATTCGTGACTTGCATCAACCGGGACTCACGAATGACTCGCGAGTTGTATAAAATAAGAGTCCCAAATACAACTCAACATAGTAAAATAGCAAAGTAACTAGCTGGGTATATAAGGAATGTATTTCATCATAAGCCAAGCTATAGTGCTTTGGGAAAACCTCTATCCATAAGTTTCCTTTTGTGTGCCAACATGAGGGATGTCGACGCTCGGACGGAGAGGTGCCATTCAGGTGTATAACAGATGCCCCCTAATGTGTGAGGTCAGAGGGAAGCGATGGCCGAAATACATTATAATATTTAGCTTTGGAGAACTCAGAAATCCAATGGAGCAGAGAGAGTACCTGAAACAAATACATAGTAATGTCAAATACAAAGTTACATCTGAGGATGCTATGTTCAATTTACTGGAACATTAGCTCCTTTACAATATTTGAGTACATCATATGATACGGGTATAAAACCACATATATTACAAAGGTGGAGCGAAGCCACAATATACAATAATGATGAGTCTTCAAAGATCTGGAAGCTATGTAGATAGATAGAACACAATCTTGCGCAACTTAGTCCATATGTGAGGGACTAAGGTCTTCATAAAGGATCCCAAAGAACCAGTACAATCCAAGCCATGTGAATAAGGGTAAGCTGAAGTCGAACATGGAAAGGATTCAACAGTTTGTCAACCAATAAGGGATAATTGACAACTGAAGCAAAGGAATTCACCAATGATGGAAGTGAATCCTGAGGTACGATCATCAAACTCTAGGTCTTCGCCATCAGGAAGTACTGAAAACGGAACCATGTTGTGATAAGGAAGGCAACAGATCCTCCAACGGATCACAAGAGTGACTAGGAACTGGGCAAAAGAAGGTAGACACAAATAGATAACATATATAACAATGATGGGATCAGGCTATAGATCAGACATTGGGTGGAGTCCTTGAATAGTGAGCACAACACAGAGATAACCCAAGGCAGCGTATAACGGATAGATAGAACAACTAGACTTATCTTTCATGTAGGAGACATGATCATATTCCCCAGGTATAACGGACAAGAGGAGGAGTAAGAAACTCAAAGTGATAGCTGAACACAAGTACACACTGAAACATGGATATCGGAAAGCAAAGAGTGCTATGTTCAAGGATGACATGCTTCCATTACTGAAAATAAGAGAAAACTTCTTCCTCACCTTCCCTGTTAAGTTTTAACGAGTCCAGGAAAGTAAACTCGGTTCCTCTTCATTTTTTAACAAGCTTGAAGAGATGGGAAAATAATGCTTGATAGTGTCACTGATTCGTGGATTTAATGAGCCCGAACTAGTACATGCTCAGCCGGTGTTTTCACATTTAGAGAGTCTGAAAACGCCAAAGAAGACTCCAGGGGGGTCCTTTTTCATCCAATTTAGTCTCCTGAGGCCGAAAAAGTATAAAACAAACAACAGAAGAACTCTCTTAACTTCTGAAGAAGAAAAGGTGAACCTTTTTCGTACTTAGTCAAGAAGGTCCGAAAAAGGTTAAATTACCACCTACCCAACGCTCCTTCCAAAACAACATAAAATAGCTTGAGTTTTACGAGTGTGAAGGAAAGCAAGATCACTCAGAAAGATCCATTTGGTTACGATAAATGGGGCTTACAACAATAAACTCGTTGCTTTGTTCTTTAGTGTTTAACGAGCATGACAAAGACACAAAGTACACTCGAAATCTTTTTCATGTTTGGGTCCAGAGCACGAAAAAGAGAAAACTAAGCTCAAACCGGGTGTTCCTTTTCCGTAAATTTAGTCCCTTAGGTCCGGAAAAGTGATAAACCTATACCTGAGAATACCCTTCTCAATTCAAAAGAAAAGAGAGTGATCCTTTCTCATATTATTCCGCATGGTCCGAGAAAGAGATAACCTACTACCAATGTGGATGCTCGTTCACATATTCTTAATGAGCTTGAACGGACGAGATAACTCGACAGTCAAGTCTGTTTTGGAGGAGTCAGACCTGGGCCTAAAGAAACTCCATAAGGGTGGGGAGTCCTATAAAGGGGTAGCTTGTAAAAAGAGATTCATAAGAAGCTCTATTTGGCGTGAAAAATAGCTATGAGGAAACCCCTGGGCTTGAAACAGTGACGGTATGAGTACCAAAGGATGACAAGGGCATATAAAGGTGATACTCATGAAATAAGGACCCTAACCACGGAAGAACAGTGGTAGAGGCAAGGAACTAATGGCTTAGAATACCATAGTCCGTGGCAAAGTGTTAAATACTAAGGTTAATGTGGAGTGATAAGATGCCAACATGTGTTGGAAATAGCAAAAACCACCCTATAGAAGCAACAACACTTTGTAAAAGTGGACAAACCTGTTCCAAGGCACAAAAAGGGTGATATTAGTGAATTGACATTTCAAACTATATAAAAAGACCCACTTTATGAAATATTATTTCTATAAATAGCTTGAAAATTAAAACATTTCTCACCATTTGAAATTTTTGAACCAAAAAGGAAAGTTTACCCTCTACCTTGGATCAATCACCGTAGACAATTGGACTGTCAGAATTGGAATCCGTTAGCTTCATGTAATTCTACACCCTAAAGCCATCAATTTGATCCAAACAAATATTAAATTTAATGGTGAATTCAGTATTTTTCATCATCCCAAACTACATCAGTGCGCATTCGCGGGTTGCTAAGCATGCAAGTCGTGAATACACTTTTCATTCGCGGGTTGTCTAACTAGACAGCCGTGAATGATCCGCGACCTGCCCCAATGGACAGTCGCGAATGCTGTGCGATGGGGCAAAACTTTAAAAATATGCAAGATTTTCAAAATTTTATTATGGAATACTGAACTCAATTACTTGTATTTGCCAAGAAAAATATGGTGCTGGAGTGGAGAGAAAGAGAACATGAAATAATGGATCATGTGGCGCTCCAAAGCGCGCCCACCGTCCAAGCATTGAGGACATGTGGGCTGTTGAAATTCTTTTGTACATCGCCCATGCGGGAAAATGTCCGCTTACTGGAATTCAAGGTCAATTACTGGGATCATGATATGGGGATGTTCAATCTTCAAGGTGAGACCTTAGAGCTTACCGTGGAAGATATATATTTCATTACCGGGTTGTCACAATGGGGGGCACTGGCCGGGGCGAGGACCCCTTGAGTGTCCAAAACTATGTTGACATATTCTGTACACCGGGTACACAGAAGAAGGGCAGCAACATTCTTATTGCAGACATCCAGGATTTCACACTCTAGGTATTAGCTAGTACCATTGTGAGACTTGTAGGGTCAACAGGATTACATATGGCCACCATGAATCAAATGAGGGTGGCAGTTGACTGCTTTAGAGGTGCTCTCTATGATTGGTGCTCGGGAGTTCTCCCCATCATGAAGAGACAACTATCCAACTGTAAAAGGGGAAGACGCAAGAATTTTGGCTATGCAAGCATACTAGTGGCGTTCTTCTTTGAGAGAGTACCAGCCATGAGCCCTGCTATACCACTACAGGTCAGATCTCCTCGTCAGCCAAGGCTGAGCCAGTGGGGAGATATATTCCTCCGTCAAGGAGGAGGAGATATAGTACACAACGTTTACGATGATGACTTTTATACATGGTGGGAACGACAGCTGCCGGCGCTGGAGCAGTTTCCATACGCCAGGATGGATTTCCGAGGTGACCCCGACCTTGTCCTCCCTCCAGGAGGAATATGGGGCGAGATGGGTAAGTAATTTTTAATTTTTTATCATTTTCAAATTTTTATGAATTTTCCAATGATAGAATATATACATATGTACAAGTCTTAATCCTGTTCATGTGTCAAAATGCAGATATTGGACCAGTCTGCCCTGAAGGGCATCCTCATATGTTCGTGCGTCCGGTTGTAGGGGGAGACCCAGGATTGATCCGAGTACTAGAGGGGAAGCTGGCTAGGCTGGCCCAACGAGTACCTATGATACGGATTGAGCATGTACCTACAACCATGTAGGAGTTTGTAGTAGGGGTTCCACCGATTTGGCTACATCTGTTCAGGCTAGTAGCTAGAGCAGTACTTGTATATAGAGATGCGGTGGAGGCTGTCGAGGCTGAGGAGGCTGAGGAAGCCAGGGTGCATAGAGATCATGGGGACCAAGGTGGTCCTAGTCGCCAGGGCGGTCCAGCTTAGACCTAGGGCATTTTGATGGATGATGATCCACATTTTGTATATTTTGTATATGATTGGATCTACGGATCAGACTCGATCTATCTACAGACAGATATTTTACATATATATATTGATGTTTGGTTGTCGGCTTATTTACAAGTTTTTTTTAGATGTTTGCTGTATATTTTTATGAAATGTGTGAGATGCCAATCCAAAATATAATTAGCATATGCATCAGTCAATGAATTTTGGTTTCGTGGAATATGATTGAAAGTAATAACTTCAAAATGTCTTTCCAGTAAACGAATTTGCATAAACTGATGTAACAAGATAGGATTTCGTACCTGATAAGCTCTATTGAGCTGGGAAACTACCAACTGAGAATCCAAACGGACTTCAAGCTGGGTGATGCCATGTGACAAAGCATCCCATAGGAGCTCAATAAAATCCCTATACTCAGCAACATTATTAGAAGCAGAACCTAGACAAGCGCCACCCACGGCGACAAGCTGTCCTGTGGGAGAATAGATAACCCATGCTGTCGAAGCTAGGTTACAAGTGTGACGACTGGCGCCATCAGCGAAACCTACATACATTTCGGAAGACATCTGCAACAACCAACAGATAATATAAAAAACAAAACTGACAACCTAATGTACATAAAAAATACATACACTAAAATACAAGAAAAAGTGCTAAGCCTAAGCATAGTACTTCTTCAGGTAGAGCCCATTTCTAGGCTCAGGCAGCTTATTCCCATCATAATTCACTAATTCATATGTGCCTTTACTTAATAATTTCGACACGACATAGGGTCCTAACCACATAGCCTTGAATTTTCCTACCCCTAGAGGTTCTTTATCTTGGTCCCAGAGCAAGACAAGTTCCCCTTCAGAGAAAACCCTAGGTTTGACCGTTTTATCATATTGAGATTTAACCCTATTTTTATGAGCCTGATTTGCAGTCAACGCATCTCTACGTTGTTCATCAAGGTGTTCTAAGTGTACCAGACTTTCTTCAAGCTCAGTCGTATCAGGTAACACATGAATGGCTATCTTTAAGGACGAGATTTCGCATTCAACCGGAGTAACTGCTTCCACCCCGTGAACGAGTTGGAAAGGGGAATATCCCGTGGCAGTCTTTATGTTAATTCTGTAAGCCCAAAGAGCAGGATAAAACATGATGTGCCAATTAGAATGGGCTGCATCAATTGTCCGTTTAAGGATAGTTTTCAAAGTCTTGTTGACAACCTCAACCTGACCATTTGCTTGCGGATAGTATGGAGAAGAATGTTCTTGTCTAAATCCGAGCATAGTAGTCAGTTCCATCATCATGTTATTTTGAAAATGACTGCCATGGTCAGTGACAATCACTTTGGGAATACCAAACCTTGCAATAATTTGATTGAAAACAAAGAAAGCTGCTATTTCCCCGTTGTCTTTGAAAGTAGGCATTGCCTCAGCCCATTTCGTAAAATAGTCAACAACAACAATGATGTATTTATGCCCCCCAGCCGAGACTGGGTTGCATGTCACGTAATCGATCCCCCATTTCATGAAGGGGCCTACCGAGACAATAGGAAATAACAGAGCAGGATGCGACCGCATCTTCCTGGTGTAAAGCTGACACGGATGACAACGCTTCACTGCTTCCACACAATCTTTAAAGATCGTGGGCCAGAAATAACCGGCACACAATATTTTCTGGGCCGTTGCTAACCCAGATAAATGACCCCCACATGCTCCGCTATGGGAATCATTTAGGAGAATCTCTGCTTCCTCATGAGTAAGACAGCGACGCAAGACGGAATCTACCCCTCGTCGATATAATGTATCTCCTATAATGAGGTAGTTCTTGGCATGAAGGCGTAACTTATGTCGTTCCTCCCTAGAGGAAGTGGCAGGGTACTTCAAAGTCTGGAGATATGCTCATCTGGGAATGAGTCATCCTCAACCGCTACATTTTCTTCAGTGGGAAATTCTGCTATAAGCTCAGCAAAAACTAAGGAATTCTTAGACTTAGAGGATTGGAAATCCAAGTCAAACTCTTGGAGAATGACTATCCACTTGTTAAATTCCCCCCCAACAATCCGTCGGGATAAAACATATTGGAACGGATTCACATCCACCACTACTGTTGTGGTCCTCAGTAAAATGTAGTGGTGCAACCTCTGTACAGTATAAACAACTACTAAGGCTAACTTCTCGATGTGGGAGTATCTAAGCTCAGGTCCGACCAAAGCACGACTAAGATAATAAACGACATGCTCAACAATCTTGTCATCCTCCTGGACTAGAACTACCCCAATGGTCGACTCCGACGCGGCCAGATATAATATGAAATCCCTAGAATAATCTGGTGGACGTAATAAAGGAGCCGACAGCAAAGCTTTTTTCAATGCCTCAAACGCAAGTTGTGCGGTTTCATCCCATAAAAATGGGGTGTCCTGCTTGAGCAATCGCATGAAACCTTTAGTGATCTTGGCATAATTAACGATAAAACGTCGAAGAAAGTTAGACTTTCCTTGCAGGCTTTGAAGTTGCCCGAGAGACTGAGGAGGAGGCAGATTTACAATGGCCTCAACTTTCAATGGATCCACCTGGATGGCTCTACTAGAGACAATGAATCCGAGTAATCTCCCTGACTCGACGCAGAATACACACTTGTGGGGATTCAAGAAAATTTTATAATATCTGTATCTTTCAAAGATCAACCTCAAATGATATGGATGTTGGATCCTCTTGCGAGAATGTGCAGGCAAATCATCAAGGTATGGTTCGACAATGGATTTTATGTCATGAAAAGCAAAGTTCATAACCCGTTGAAAGGTAGCCCCATCATTTTTCAATCCAAAGGGCATTTTTTTATACGCGAATGTACCCCAAGGACAAATGAAAGCAGTTTTATGTTAGTCTTCCGGTTTGATTTGGATTTGATTGTAGCCGGAGAAACCATCCATAAACAAAAACACCTCACTCCCCGCACATGCATCTATGATCTGGTCAATAAATGGTGTGGGGTAATTGTCCTTAGGAAAGGCTTTATTGAGGTCTCTAAAGTCTGTGCAAACGTGAATAGTCCCTTACTTTTTATCAACAGGAACAGGGTTGGACACCCATTCAGTCAAAGCTATGGGATATATAAAACCAGCTTTCAACAGCTTTTCAACTTCTGCCTTCATAGCCGCCGCTTTACGCGGGTTCACGGGTCTTAATTTTTGCCGAACTGGCTTAGCATCAGGATAGGTTCAGATTTCATGTTGAACAATAGATGGATCAATTCCTGGCATCTCCTCATATGACCAGGCAAAGATATCGCGGAATTCCTTGAAAAGGGCAGTGTAGATGGCAATCTCCTCCAGAGAGCAGTTTGCACCTATATAGATGTTTTCCACGACATCTGGGTACACAGAGATATTGATAGGTATAGTGGCGGAAATGTTTGCCATATTCCCCTCAGCAAACACACCTTCCCTAGGCAAAGGGTTGATAGGTACCTCAATATCTTATGACAGTCTCACTTTAAACTCTTGGTTTTCTATCTTGCTTAGTTTTGGAAGAAATTAGGATCAATGATGAAGATCCTCACAAATATTATACCATCCACTCATGGCTTCCAGAATAGCTTCATCGGAAGGTAAAACGGTATCTAAGCAATCTATGGAATGCAAAGAGTTTTTTGCCCATGTGGGAAAATAGACTTCTTCCAAATCGTCTGAGACTGTTAGAGGATCTGGAACGGGATCAACAGTGGCTTGAGTGATGGCTTGATAAGCTACCTCCACTGCCGATAAGGGCACTTCCGGTTCATGGGGAGTTGGGAGGACCCAAGGATCAGTCCTATCGACAACCGTAGCGATGGAATTCCCCACACTAGTAGAACCAATGTAATTAACCGGGGCTGGAAGATCAAATGTGCCCATCAATGAGGCATACATTCCAGC